>JAQGAT010000020.1:0-105203 GCA_034687845.1 Pantelozetes paolii | reverse complement strand
GAGAGATAGAGAGAGAGAGAGAGAGAGAGAGAGAGAGAGAGAGAGAGATTTATAGTATTTTACACTAAATGTAAGATTTGGGAGGAAATGGCGTAAAACTTGAATAAATGTGGTTCAGCTGTCTTTCCTTATTCATTAAGGTATAACTGTATGGGATCTGTGAACACAACAATCCTTTTTGTATAATTGTTATGTTTAGATCAAAATGATTTGTTATGTCTTTCCCTCCCTTTTTATTCAGTGCTACCAAACCCTGTGAAGGGAAAACTTTTTTAAAACAGAAAAGTCATTGAATGAATGAAAAATAGTTTTTATTCAGACTTTTTACGCGTAATTAGAGATATGTTTGAAATTTATTTTATATTTATTTATATAAAGAATATTATTATGAATAACAATGTCTTGTCTTTTGTGTTGTATAAGAGATATTCAAATAATAGATTGTTTTCATTAATTTGTTTTCAGTTTTTATTTCATATTTGTCTCAAACTTTGCATTTCATTTCACTTTTACTCTTCATATCATTATTATTAGTGAAGGATTTAAAAGACGACAAAATTTGAAGTCTTTTTTAGTTTAAGTTTTTATAAGCCTTGAAATGAATTGTTTTTTTTGTTTAATTAATTAAAACTTATTTTCAGATTTTGAATAAGTATTAGAAAATATTGAAAAATTGATAAAAATATTCAAAATATAGCTTTTATTTTATATGCAAACAATATCATAATTAAAATGAAGGGTTTAACGCATTTAAAAATAGTCGAGGAAATTATTACCAAGAGCAAAAGTAACTGCACTTAAAGATAGAGATTTAAGTGATTTTAATTTACGCTTTGATTGATTACTTAATAACAGATTAAAGAAATAATTTTTTAATTAATATATTTTTTTTTAATTCAAACCCCTGTTTGAGATCATTTGAACATTTTATTGATTTTAGTTTTTTGACAACTTATCCAGACAACTTAAGTCTTAAGAGATATTTTTAAAATGTGATTAATCTTTAAACATCTCATAAACACATCATATTTTAAAAGCCTTTTCCAAAATGTATAATATTTTCCACAATTTCTCTTACGTTGTGTTTAAACTCTAAAAGTGTGTAATTATTTTGAAAATGTTTTCAAAAGAGTAAAAAATTTATTCATTGTTTGTTTTTCTTTCAGCGAAAAAACATTCAACAAAAAAAAATGTTAATAAAGTTTTAAAATATTTTCACAAAAACTTGTATTTTTTTAATAAATGAAAATCTAGTGATAATAAAAGTTTTAATGCAATTAATAATTAAAGTTTGAATAAACTTTGATAATTGATTAAAATGATGTTGGTCACTTTGAATATTATAAACCACGACTTTCTACAAGTTTTATCGATTTAGTAAACATTTGAAAATAAGATAAATTATATTTTGAGTTCAAAACTTGTCAAATAGTTTGCATAAATCAAATCCTAATGGATTGGACCAGACATTAGTCAAACACTAAATTTGAAAATCTTTAATAAAGAGTCGGTTTTTATAAAGAAATGAAAATTCAATCTCTGATAAGTATTTTTAATATTTTATTAATGATAACCAAAACTAAGATATGTTTTATTAAATAGGTTTTAAAAGAGTATTAGTTTTTCCTTCAATTTCTTTAAGTCTTTTGAATTGTTTTTAATATGAATTGAATTTATTTTAACTGAAATTAAATTGATTTTTCAAATAAACGAATTGAAAACCTATTTCTAAGGTTTGAATAATTCATTAAATCGTTGAATGAAATGAACATTCAGTTTGACATTCATTTGATTTATTGGTTTTCACTTTTATGATAGACTATTGAAATGAACTCTTATGTCAATGCATTCAAAAATTACATGAAAACTGATTAAAATACAATGAAAAAGGACATTGTCTTTGATTGTATCCAAGAAATTGTATTTCAATCATGAATAGGGGTGACCCTGGGGTGTATAACTTAAATGCACTCTTTGTATAGTTTTTCTTTAATAAATTATTTATTAATATATCAAATGAATTGATGGCTAAGCATATAAACACTACTTGATTTAGGTTTGATATTTAATTCATGTTTATATCCCTTTTTCTCATAGTAAGGGGTTTTATGTTATAACTTATAAAAATGATTGGTATTTCATCGGTTCACGAAAGAAAAAATACAAATCTGTTTTAAGGTTAGAAATCCCCCTTTGATATGATTTTTTGATCATAACCTCTGGTCATGTCTTTGAATGAAACCGAAATTGATTTAAATGTTTCAATCATTGAATCAAAAAATTGAATTGAAAAACACAGAAAACAATTGAAATCAATGAATAAATATTTGTTTTGTTTTGAAATTACAATTTATTAAAAAAAACTTAAATCAAAGTTATTGAAGACTTTTTGGCATAAAATTGACAAAACTTTTGGAAAATTAAATTTAAATTCATTTTTATTAAATATTTTTCATTTTATTTTCACAAAAACTAAAATAAATTCTTTGAAATAAATTCATTTCAAATGAGTTTTAAGTTATTTTTTAAAAAATATTATACGTTTTAGCAAAAAATGTTTTAATTTCCCAACGGATGCCAAAAGTTTTGTTTTATAAATCATATAATATTTTTCTTGTTTTAAATCTACTGTATTTGGAGGACATATAGTAAAAGAAATTAAGTGTATATTTGAGTCCAAAAATGATTTAAATTATTTAAAGAAATAATTGAATTAAATATAAATTAATTGTTTTATTAATGAAAACAAAAATACAATACTATTGTCTAAAGCACTGTTATGACTGAAACACTGGACGACAAAGAGGTTGTGTTAGCCGTCGATGAGTTATATTTTGTCATTAATTATCAGTAAAATCAGGGAAAAAGTCAATCCATTTCTAACACACAAGTTATGAACAGAAAAACTAAGTCTACTATTGATTCATAATAACTGTTAGATAAAGATATAATATTTTTGCCACACATTTCTCTTCACTACATAACTGTCCGCTAATATAAATGTCTTTTCTGCTGACATATTCTCGTCGATCAATAAAGAAACTCGTATTTCATCCGTCCGTCCATTCAGTCATTTATTTATTTATTGGTCAAATCGGTGCACAAAACCGTAAAAACTATTACTAAATGTTTGACTTTTAGTTCACCAAAAAAGGAGACACAAAAAAACTAATCGAAAAAATTGAGAGAATTTGTAAACTTATCTCTATTTCACACATTCAGCCCCTGATTCAGGTTCTGGGCTTTGATTTTGTTATTGATTACAGAGTTTGTTATTGTTTTAATTAAATACTAAGATTTTAGTGCTCTTTAAAGTCGGAGAGAGAGTGAGACTAAAAAAATTAATGAATTACTTCGACTCTCTTGAGGAATGTTATGTGTATTATCCACCAGTGCTTCAGACAAATCAAGTCATTAACTCTTGTGTTTAATCTTAATGTTATCAACGAATAGGAGAAAAAATTCTTTACGTTTTCATTGTATATCGGAATTAGTTTTTCGTTGTGTATAAATAAAATCAAATCAATGTTTGTAGTGTTTGTAACAAAAAAACAATCACAAAAAAATATCACTTTATTTATCCGTTGAGTGCTATCTGAGCACAGGTTTTCAAAGGGGCCCAAAAGAAAATTCAATTTCATCTCTATTAATGAACACAAGGTTTTTGTAACAGAATATTCTGTGTTTACGCAACCAAACGATGTTTTATTGAATAAATTGCAAACAAATCAATGAATTTATATATAAAACAAAAAATAGACAAAAAGTACAAAATATTTTATTTTTCTTTTGTTGTGTTGAATGAATATAACATTGTATTTGTCGACTGAATTGAGTGCACAATAGACTGAATGAAAAATAATAATAAAATACTTTTTTGAAATATATTTTATAAAACTTTTGATATTTTTCAGCATCTCTTTGAAGAAAGAAATCATTCACTGATTGATAAAATCATTTGATTCTTGTTTTCTGTACTTCTATTGTGTGTTCTCAAAGGGGAAAGGGATATGAATGGCAAAACAATTGTTTTTACTTTTTATTGCATATACTGTTACAGTACTCTAAAACTTCAGTATTTATGCTATGATTTGGAAAACCTAATGGTTTTAAGTATAAGAGAAAACATTTTTGAAAATCATTTATAATTTGATAAATAATTTCAAATTTTAGACAAAATTTCTTTATCACTGAAAAAATAGAAAAAAATGTTTTCTCCATATCTTTCTGTTTGAAAGACTTCTGATTTTAAATTATGATTAATTGCTTTCTTGTGATGAAATCCCCCTTAAAATTGTTGACAAATTATTAATTTATTGTCAGTTATTATTCACTCGACTGTGAGATCGAGTTTTTAAATCTTTTTTCTTATACTTAAAGACTATTATAGTATTGATTGAGTAAAAGGATTGCAATAAATCTTACGATGGCTTCAAAAAGAAAAGAGATTTTCATTGAATTAATAGTTAGTGAAAAGATAGGCCACAAACAGATCCGTTAGCCATCACTTGCACTGAAGATAATTCACGTCTCCTTTTGTTTACCAGTTTTTGATTTGATTTCAGATAATATGAACTGAAATATCATATTATTTTCATATTATTTGTCAAAAGGGTTTCGCAATCACTGTTTAATTCAAACCACAAGCGAAGGAAAAAGGGGGTCATTAGAGGCCTTAGTATGTGAAAGGTTAAATAATCTCCAAATCTCATAGGGAAGGGTAGATTTACGTGAAAATAATATTGTATTATCTGAATATATTTAGGAGAAATGACATTTCAGATGATTTTAATTAAGATAATTAGTAATTATATTTATATTTATATAAATGACTGAAAAATATTTATTTTCATTAAATATAAAACATTTTTCTCATTGTATTGATTGTGAAGTTTATGTTCAAAACCGAGAGATAATTGACTAAATTTGTGATTGAATTTGAAATAACTTTTATGTAAATCATCTGATTATACAAAATAATAATAGAAACCCTGAGCATAAAAGGGTATGAATTGAAGTGAAAGTCAAAGAAGTGAACATTTTTAATGATATAAATCCGGAGAAAATGTCATTCAGTCTGTGCGAGACATCAAATGCAAAGCCATTTATATGATAATCAAAATTGAATAACATTTTCACTTTCAATGAAAACATTGTTGTTTGCCATCAAATATGGCTTTCATTTAGGATGAGAGAGAACAACACAAAAAGCTTTACTTTTAGGTTAACTAATCATTGTTTTTAAGATTTTTAGCTCAAAAAAGTGTTCACAAAATCGGTCTCAAGAGTATGTGTTTGTCATATAATCTAATGGTTTGTCAAATGCATCGCATATTCACTATACGTTTGCAGACATAAGACACACATAAAAAATCACAAAAAACTTTCTTAAGTCATAAAATTATGCACAAAAGTACTCATCAATCAATCATAACTCAAGATTACATTTAGGATAACATTATTGGATTAGATATAGTTTGTGCACAAAATGTTTTTTACGACAAATTTGCCAAAAAACTACTATTTATGTGATGTATATATTAATAACAATTTTTCAACATTAAAGACAACGTATGATAAAAATAATCTATTATTTGCCTTAAGATCTGAATAATAATAAACTTATATTATATTAAGATTATATGAAAATTGATTTAAATTAAACTTTTATAACAAATGTGTGCACAAAATATATGAGACAACAGAGGAATGGGAGGAGAATGAGAGGAAAGCACATATGGGTTCGTGTGGTTTGAAAACATAGGAATTAGTGATAAAATTTTCCTCTTTTATACACTTTCTGTCTTTGATTTTCTCAATAACTGAAACCAATGTTTTGAATGCATTTAATAACGATTTTATATATACTTTGAGTTATAGACAGACCTCTAAATCAGTTCATTTGGCCAACAGTTCAGTGGTTTTCTTGTGTCCAATCATTTGAGGCAATCATTGGTGAGATTGAAGTGAATCACAGAATTGAGAGAAAAAAACAAAAAAAAAATAATAATTAACTAAACTTTTACGTCAACAACAAAACTAAAGGCAAAACCAAAAAAAAAGCGAAAAAAGGTATTGATTGGAGAAATACTTGGATTAAGTATTGATCGAAATGTTTGTCAGAATTGATGTCTTAATAGTGTTTTGAGTGAAGAAATCGTAAAATGGTTTATAAAAGACCACATCTTTCACCATCTCTGCAGATAATAAACCGTTAATTAGTGTTATATTACACGAATCTAAAATTAAATGCCAGTGCATTAGTGGGATCATTAAGTTTGTTATCAAGGTAATGTTTATTTTACCGTAATTCATAATTAATTCACATGATCAAGTTTATCTAAAATACCCTTGACAATACTTTTTAATGCATTTAATTAATTTTAAACAATTATAAAATTTGTTTAATATTTTAATTAAAAATAAAATTTTCAAACATTTTATGAAATATTTTGGTTTTTATGTTAAAATCCAATCAATCTTTTGTTATATTTACGCAAAACATGACAAACAATGAAAACTCATGAATAATATCATATATAGGAGTCATAACTGAAGAGACAGTTAACATTAAAATCGATATATTTTTTTAATACTTCACATAAAATATAGCAAAAGTGAGAGACGAAAGAATCAATTAGTTATCAGTACTATCAGTGCCTATCAGTGCTCGACACTGACACTCTTTCAAAGCTATGATTAATTTAAATCTCATTTTCTTCGAATATTTTTATACCAAATGTATTAATGAATGAATTTTTATCGATAAATGAATTTAAATTCAAATTTTATGACATTTTATGTAAAAATTCATTTTAATTGAAGATTTAATTTATCACTTAATGTGTTGTGCAATGACTATCTAAATGCATACATAAGAGGAACGGTATATCAGAGCTAACGCATCGATAAAATGGTTTAATATTTAATGAAAACATTAATCAAAATATATTTTTTGGATAAAAAATAATGGAAACGAAAGACAGTTCTGTTAATATAGTTCCGACTTTTTGGGAACTTCCGGTTCATTTGAGAAAAAAACTGATCAAGGAATTTACTAGATATGTCATCTCTCAGATTCGGTTCAGACATTACATTATGTTTTTTAGTTTCTGGGCGCTGGCCTTCCAAACCCATCGACTACTTTGGACTTATTTGGAGTTTGAAACTGTGGTTAAAGTAGATATTAGTAAACCGTTTGATGTAGACGTACCCGGGGTTACCATTTGCACCGATAAGTATCATATGGTTCTTAAGAGTAAGTTAGAGCGCAGGTATCCAGAGTTGAAGGAACAGATCAAAAATATGAAAGCAAACAATGCAACAGAAGATCAGTTGCTTGAAGTCTATCGCGAATATAAACAAATAGCTTATGAGAACTCAACGATCGGACAGTGGTTTGAATTACTGGTCGAACCAGAGATGCTATTGCAGTGCAAAATGCTTTTGAAGCCGATGTGGTATAAAGACAATGGAGACCTACCTATGCCTAACTGCACCGAATACGCCAAACCCTACTATAACCTGCCCTTTGGATCGGGTATTTGTTGGACATACTTCTCGCAAATCAATCCAAACGACTATCACTGGTCTCAAGAGAGAGTAAATTACTATAGGATTGATGTCGAGAGAGGAGTCGTCGCCACCTTTAGGGTCACATTTGAGGCATTCAATGACATAGTGGCAGACATAGCACCGTATGATGAGGACAATGAGAATAATCTGCCCGAACTGTCGGCTGTTGTGAATCACCCGCGAGATCTGCACGCAATCATATCCCTAGACAGGGCTAATCTAAGGCCGGGTACTAACTATGATATACTGTTCTCAACGACGAGTGCAAACCTATTGAACTATCCGTATGTCACTAATTGTCGTGAATATGAGAAAGAGAAGTATTGGAGTCAATTCAAGTCCAACTATCAGTGTATCGACAAATGCCTGTCCGATAAGATGTTAAGCCGATGTCATTGTGTATTCAATCAAAGCCGTGGCGAACGGTTCACAACTTGGAAACAAAATACTCCGGAATCTAATCTCAAGTTCTGCAAAGAAAGAGAGGATAAGAACGGGACGGAAAGGGATGTCTGTGCCAATAGCGGGACGTTTGTCAGAAGTATTGCCAACTCTGAGTGCAGTTTAACCGGCATTTGCTTTAATAACTGCACCGAAGAGTACTATAGATATGAAATAAAGCAACACTTTTGGGACCAATATATTGATGGACGCAATGCCAGCGACGATGACTTTGAGGACATGTTTGGAAAGCCGACGCCGTCTTTCCCTAAAGCAAAGCCAACCGACTCTTTCGCCACTTTCAATGTGAAACGCAAAGACGTGGCCGACATTACGTACCAACACATGCCTGAAATGATTTTTGTTGAGTTTGTCTGCTATTTTGGGGGTCTATTAGGCCTATGGCTGGGGGTATCTATTCTGGACGTGTATAACATGTGTCTCGTTTGGTACGACGAAGCGCCGGGTCATTACAAGGATTGGTTGGAAAGACAGAAATTCTCTACAAATGTTATGTCAATTAAAGCTAATAAGAAAAAGAGGGTCACAAAGGAGTCTAACCCTGAGATCGCAATTGTGTCTCACAATAATGTCCTCAATAACCAGGGTATTAGTGATACAACTGTTTCTGATTATAACACACAATATTCTAAATTCAATACTCAATACAATTCACACTTCAATACACAAAGAAATACACAATTAAAGTATAATTAAATTTACTTTTCATTTAATTTCAATAATATTTTTCATGTTTTTCTTTTCACTTAATTATGTATTGAATTGAATTCTTGGCAATCAATGTCAAGGTTATGATTGATTGCATAAACAGTGTATTCAGTGTTTTATTTTCATTAATGGTTTATAATCTAAGAAATGTTATTTTGGAAGTAATATTGCATTTGTATTCAGATCTTCACTAAAATAAACTTCAATTTTATTGATTATTTCAAAACTATTTTTACTTATTTCATATCAAATACTAATTATTATGCAAAGAATTTCAACATTGAATTGAAGGCCAGGAATGACAGGGAATTGCAAGTAATTATTGGCAATAGAGTTGAGAATGATTTCATTTAATTATCAGTAAATCATATATAGATTTGTCGTCAGTATTCAAATCATTAACTTCTTTGAGAAAAATGTTATTTGAATTCAAAAATAACAAAACAATTATAAAAATTTCAGTGAATTTCAAAATTTCTGATAATTTTCTGAAATTAATAAAAATAATGTTTAAAAATAAAACACATTTATGAATACATTTGCACAAATGTTACACAACTTTATTGCTAAACATTTTGTTTGATATAAATAAAATAATTTAATAAATCATGTGATTTGACATCAATTCCTGTGTTTTGACTGCGAAAAAAATAATTTCAAAATTTTTTGAATTCAATTCAAAAAAAAGTTAAGAATTTGATTCAACAAATATCTGATATTTTCCTACCCTTAGGGGTAAATATACTGTGAAGTAATGCATAGATTTCGGTCATTGAGACAAAAATTCTTAAACTTTTCCATTAAAATGAATAAAATTACAGAAAAACTAGAAATGAATACAAAAATAATCAAAACTTTTTAAATGAGTTCTTCGTATCTCTGAATCAAAGGATATGAAAGTTTGTCAAACTTTACACAAATATTTGTCGATTGACTTAAACTGAGTGTTTGGCCCAAAACAGGCACTGGTATGCAGTAATGAGAACCTGTATATCGACTCAAAGACATTCTTCCTCGTCGTCATCGATGTCTTTGGACCCAAACTATTACTCTTTGGCAAAGATATGGTAAACAAAGTCACGACATGTTATTGATGTCAATCTGACTCAGAGTCTAACGCCTACACCCTTTCCCACAACCGTTGCGCGCATTTGATCTCATTTTATGACACTATTTAGACAACAGAATCCGTTGCTGTAAAAGTGATGACATGACAAACAGGAGGTATAGTAGGCTTAGGAGGTTTGGTAGACATCATATGACACGATATTTGGCACTCAATTAAACGACTCTAAAGTATTCACGAAAAGTCATATTTCATGCAAATTGTAGTCGACTTTCAAGTTATTGAAGATTTTTGTCTCCACTTTGAGGTCAAATAAACATTAATTTCACTAATGATTCAAAAATAGCTTAAAATACATAAAATATAAAAATTAATACAATTTATGCCTCATATCAGTCACAATATACCCCTGACTTTGTTTACAAATACCCCTGAAATGTAATTCTGGTAAATCTATTCTCAATTCTGTGCCCAAAAAGGGGTCCAAAAATATGAAACAATTTTAAACGTAATGTTGTTTTTGAAAGTGATATGACTTTTAGCCAAATATCTGGCACTCAATGTGTGCGCAGACTCTCAATGACGTCATGAGAGACACAAAACAAAAGCAAATTATTTGAGTTTTTGCACACATTTTCAGGCATTGAATGAAAACGTAAACAAAATCTTAAACTAAAAATCAATTAATTATTTGTAAAACCAATCAATTGTTTGAAAACAAATGGCAATTAAGAAAAGTTTGTATTATTTAATGGCATTAATGACTGATTGTTCACAACGTGTTTGGACTACATTAGGAGTCATTCAGATTGGCATCAAATGTCGGACTTATTGTCAAAAAGTCAGACAAAAACGTAATAATAATAAACAAAATGAAACGCAAATCAAAGACAACACCAAAAGGTTTGTCCACTTTTTGTCCACTATTTTCACTGACTTTTAAAACAATTGTTTTGTTTTTGTGTTTCAATTGTTTTACTATTTAATACTTATTCACTGTTTTTATGTCTAATATCTGTCAAACACTGAAACCTTTGGCACAAAAAGGGTTTCAAAAAACTATTATTTAATTTCAAAGTTAGTGTTAATTGTGTTTCAATTGAAGGCTAAATATAACACAAAACTTAATGTTTGACGTATTTTATGACATTTTTGTTGAATATGTGCTTAACTTTGCATTAAAAGGGCTTTTAATAAAAATCATTCATAAATGACGTGTGAATTGAAATAAACCCCCTTTTGGTCTGAAAATCAGGTTTTGATTGATTGCATTGAACTTTAATTTAACGCAAAACTAATCAAATGTTTGTAATATTTGTGAAAAATATTGAAGATTTGAAACATTTATTGAGTTTTTAACACATTTTTAGTCATTTTTTAGGCGAAAAACAAATATTTGAAGGAAAAATCAATAAAAATCACATGACTTCTGAAGATGACATCAAAAACAACGCAATTCTGTGTCAAAATTGCAGACAATATTGAAATGTGTTTTAAATTTTTCATAAATTTTAATGAATTGTTGAAATTATTGCAGAGTTTTATGAATTGTTTTGAGAATTGATGAAAATATTTAAACAATTGTTTTATAAATGAATTATTGTTTGAATTATTGATTAGTTTTTAATGTAATTGTGAATGACTTACAAATTGATCAAAAGGTTAGAGAGTTTTGCTTTGAAGCCATAAAATCAATTCATTTTTGACGTTTGCTTTGAATTAAATCTAAATTTACATTTCGTTTTACTTTAGTTGACATTAAATATAATTTTTCGCAATAATTGACTCAATTTTTAGTCATATTTTCAAATGAATGAAAGCATTGAATGTATGTATGAATGGATGTATTGTTTGATATATTAAGCAATTAATTGAAAGCTATTTTGTATTATGTTTTTAATTATAAAGTATTTCTGGTTTTGTTGTTATGTTTTCAATCAATCGATTAAATGTCAAAATCGCTTCAATTTCTTACATTATGTAAACAAAAATGAGTTATATTTTCGTCAACAGCAGTGAAAAGCAAAGCAATTATTGTTTGATTTGAATGTATTTTCAAGTCTTTTATCTCTCACTCTATTCGCTATTAAAAAAATGATTTGATTTGATATATCATTGAAATTAAAGTCCAATAATTGTTTGCAATAATTATTATATACTCTGTAATGATGTGTCGTTTTTCTCACTAATAGTCACTATTTAAACATCGGTTTCGCTAATAATTTCCTCCTTATTGGACATATACTCAAACCTTTCCCATCTCTCAGACGATTGATATCTTTATTAGACTTTTTAATAGTTTTTATTTTTTCATTAATATATTCAGCGCTTAATTATACAGTAATTTTTGAATCAGTTTTTTAACATTTATTTGAATTTTGAATTTAATTAAAAGTTTAATTGCCTTTTCAACCCTTACTATGTCTTTGTGCAGTAATTATCAAAACGATTGTAAACCCCTTACTGTTGGACACGAAATGAGAGACCAGGCCTACGATATTTGCAGAAAATTCCTGAGCGGAGAGTGGAATAGGATATCCAGGGATGATATGGTCTTCAAAACAGTCAGGTATTCATTGATTTGTGTTTTTAATTCATTTAAATTTTAATTTCTTTTCATTTGAATACAAATTATAACGTATTTTATGCTTTGTTTTCAAATTATTTTATAATTTAATTGAATTTTTGTTGAAATTCTATCACTTTTTGTCTCAAATGTTATGAATCATTGATTTATCGATCATTTGATACGTGTTTTCATTAATGAATGCAATGTTTGGTTTCAAATGAATTAATTTTCAATCAATTTTGTGTTTCCTTTGTCTCTATTTTGACTCATAATTAAAGTTTAATTAAAACCTAAATCCGTATCATTTGATCACAACTTTTGTCTATTATCTAACCTCTGATATGATAACACTCTTTGCTCTTCAAAAGTGTTGACTATTTTTCATAAAAAACTGATTAATGCCTTCATTGCATGAATTGTTGCCAAAAGTTGGTTCACTTTGAGGCCTAATATTAAGATATAATTTAATTACAAAATAGATTGCATTTAATCTTATGGTCTGTTGTCTAATACAGGCGCCGAAACTCTGATAGTAAACTATATAACAATTTGTTTCTGGGCTTAGGTTTGGGACAAAAATATGCATAAAATTCTTCAATTTTCTGTTCATTAGTTGATTATGTCATCTATTTTTGGGTTTATTTACGTTTTCGTAAAGTTTTTGTCTCAAAGTCTAAACTGAAACTCAATTTTCATAAACAATGTCTGATTTGAATCCGCAATACCTTCTCTCTATAGACGCACAGAAAGACTGATTGTATTTCTATCAGAGATTTTATCAATACTTTGATTGAAATTTAATTTTGAAATATTATAAGACATTTATGTTTTACAGAACTGAAGGCAACAGAAAATGCTTTTAAGCCTAAAACGACTCGTAAGAGAGCCTTTGAAAGCCATTTGTTTTGCAATTAATTGTATTTTTTGTTTAATTGTTTTAAATCACTGTTTGTTTGTTAGCCTTGAGATCAAATACATAACAATTATTTGACCAAAAATTGTTATAAAGAGTGAGATATTCCTCAATGAAAAAGGTTTTCAAGGATTTTATCGTTTTAATCATATCTTTTGCTTTCAATTCCCATCTGTTTTAGTGGAGGAATGAGTAATTTCTTGTACTACTGTTCCCTACCGTCCACTCATACGCCGCTAAATGGAGAGCCCAGTCAAGTGCTGCTCAGAATGTATGGCCAACTGCTCGCTGGAAATGACACTAAAGTTACCGATTCTGTAATTACTATGTTGTTGTCTGAACGCAATTTAGGGCCCAAACTGTACGGCATATTCCCGGGCGGCCGGTTAGAAGAGTACATTCCCGTAAGTAATCTAATCCTGAATTTACTTTAAAACAAATTGTGTGCAAATTGCAGACCAAATAGACAGGAGTTTTGCAGACTATGTGTTGATTTGAGAACACATTTCTGACAACTGGTGTCCAAAACCTCAATCATCCAAATGTCTGCCCCTTTCGACCAATCATTAGGATTGAGAAGTAGTGAGGATTTGAGTCAATTGTTATTTGAATTGAATTTTGATTTTGTTTTCAATTAAGATATGTTTTATATGTTTTCTCTTCTCTTTCTTTTTATAACCAATTAATTGAAACCTAAGGCCCGAGCGATGTACTGTAAAGAACTCAAAATGCCTGTCTATGCGACCGCCATTGCCCGCAAATTGGCAACCGTTCACACCCTGGATGTGCCCATCAATAAGGAGCCCACCTGGATGTTTGATACACTGCACCAATGGTTAGACACTGTCCGCAATCCATCTCAAAGTGATGAGTGCTGTCAACAGAACCCAAATCCAGAGATTGAAAGACATTTGTGTTTATTTGACTTTGACTCTGAGCTCAAGTGGTTGAACGCATTCCTGTCCTCTATTGACTCCCCGACTGTCTTCTCCCACAATGACCTTCAAGAGGGAAATATATTACTTCCGGAGAGCTCTTCCGTTAAGGCGTTTGACGACAGAATAGTATTGATTGACTTCGAGTACTGTTCGTATAATTACCGCGGATTTGATTTGGGAAACCATTTCTGCGAACGAATGTTTGATTATTCAAACCCAGAGTTCCCTCACTTTCACTCATATAGCGATGCCTTTCCTTCCGATGCCGACAAACGACTCTTTATTAGAGAATACATTAAACACTCAAAAGATTTGATTAAAGATAAGGCAACTGAAGACCAACTGCTCAAAGAGGCCGACTATTACGCACTGGCATCTCATATGCTGTGGACTCTATGGAGTATAAACAACGCTCGCACTTCTAAAATACAGTTCGGATATTGGGTTTGTGTTTATAATTATATTTTGTAACCCTTTTTGGTGTTTAATACCCTTTGTTTGAAACAATAGGAATACGGAAGAACACGACTGTCCTCTTATATAAGCCATAAGAAGTATGTGTTGCGAAAGTACTCGACACAAAACTACAACATTATTGTATAGAAAGACGTATTTTAGGCACAAAAAGGGGTTTTTCTATAATTAATACAAAATGTTATTAAATATTAAAATTTAATTATTTTTGTTATATTGAAGACAATTAACGAAATATTTTCTTCAACTCTTCAGACTTAAGAACAGCTAATCATTAGCCAATGTATACTCAATACTAATCGTAGTTATTGTCGATTAGATGAGAGACTTATTGTTCAAAAACCAATTGTTATCTTAAGAGAGAAAACAGAGATTTTGTGTATATTTTTGATTGAATTTTGAAAATTATTGTTAAACCAAGTGATGAGACATTAATTGTGACAAAACATGGATTCAATTCATAACCAAATTATTGTTTACTTTTTACTGTTAATTGCTTTTCATTTCAAATCAAATGTTTATTTATTTTTTATATTCAATTGACTTTACTTTTCGTTCAATACATTTGAATATATATTTTTGATTTCAATATATTTTTATTAATGTTTTTGCCATTGATTTCATTATTTTTTCATATATTTTCCGTTTATTTAATTTTTTAAAGCAATGTCTCATTTGAGCCGAAAGTTAGACATACAGTGCCTTCAAATCGATAACAATTGACAACATTTTAAGAGACTTTCATTTCAGATCCGTTTATAAACATTGAAAATGTATTTAAAGTTTAATTCAATATTAAATAAAAATGATTTTCAAATCAATTGATTCTTTCATTCATTTGTTCATAAAATTGATGAATAATTTTGAAAACTTTGTCCCAATTTATGATCAATTTTGATAAAAATGTTATTTTCAGTCGTTTTTATAAATATTTTTATTCCGTTTACAAAAAATCTTTTATCAAATTGTCGTTAAATTTAATCAATAATTGAAACAAATTTGAAAAATAAGTTCAAAATAAAAATTTCGATAATTTTTTGCCATAAAATTAAAATATGTTTTCATTTGAAGGAAAATGTTATCAAAAATAAATATGTAATGAAAATCAGCAAATGTTTGTCAAATTCAATGCAATTTTAAATTTAGTTTTAATGAAAAAATATATATTTATTTTGAATCCAAAATTTAATTTCCATTTTCTTCCGTCGGTTTGTCTTCTGATTTAATATTGAATATGTTTCGGAACCGTTGGATCTGCTCTGCAGTGAAGTTCAAATGAGGTAATTGTTCCGCAGGTTTAACCCCTTCTGGAATATTGTGAATACTTTTGGCACACTTTCCGCCGGTTATATATTCGGGCACATTCTCTGCGTCAACAAAATCAAACAGTTGTGGTCCGTTTGCAAACTTAATTAACTGTTTGACCTCCTCTGACAGCCATCCCCGGGTGATCTTCCAGAAGGCAACCATAATCCATGGCATTTCATATATTAACACATATTTATAGCCTTTTGGGAAATGGTTTTGCAAGACATGAATCATAAAACGTGAGAAATCCATATCAACGTTAGACAGACCACTGTTGGCGCTGTCAAACACTATAGCCCACTGGCCATCACTGAAGGAATCGATTTTGTTTACGTAATGCACAAAATATTCTTTAATATATTGAGACAACTCTTTCACTTTGTGGTGAATACCAACTCTCAGGTAAAGCAATGGAAGGCCTTCTTTGTCGCACTGGTAGATGAATAGACCACCGATTTTGTAGAAGTCGTCGGGAAAGTAGTCATCAGTTCTTGTGTTGACGCCAAAGGACTTTCTCCACTCCAAGGTCTCAGTTATGTTCTTCAGCGCCAACTCTTCATTCAATTTATTTGATAATAAAAATCGTTTAATAAACCCATCGTTTTGTTTCACTCTCTGGACATCGCATTCGTCATACAATTCAAAATGTTCCGGATGTCTGTCAAAAAACCATTTTCTAATTTTTTCAATTTTATCATTGATTTCAATCAATCCATTGCTATTTGAGGGCATATTTCAGACAAAACACTAGAAAATTATTGAAAACTTTTGTTAACATTAATCGCAATGAACACAAAAATAAATAATTAATTTGTGATTAAATACTCATAAAAGTTAAAATGAAATCCTAAAATGAGAGATACTTTTGACAAAGACTTCAATCGTAACCATAAAGACCTTATCGTCTATTGAATTGAAATCTAATCAAAAAATATTTGTTTATTAATTACAAACAGATTAATCATTAATAGTATTGCCATTCATGTGATGTGTTGCTCCTCTGAGAAGTCGATAAACACTTGTTTTATTTCAAATGAAATTTTTATCATTTTTTATGTCAAATAAGTCAATAGTAATGTTCAGTCAACAGGACTAATAAGTGCCAGATATAAAGTGATACCGACGGGGGTAAGGATCTTGTCCTACGGTTGTGGGACAGGAATTTTAAGCAATATTAGAATTGGTGTACATTTTTCACTCAGAAATTGTTATTTTAATCATAAAATGCTTTATCAGATAATTAGTCAATTGTTTATACACTGAACTTTTGTATAAACCTATTCATAAGGTATAATACCTCTGGACTGACCTTTATGGTGACCTGATTGCGTAGTATGACCTTCGTATAAGTGCATATCAGTGCTCGAGATATATAGCAATAATTGGTAATAAATGATATTAATTGTGTGAAAACAAGTGAAATATGTTTTTTGAAAAATAATCTAAATTTTATTATTAAATAAATATTTTCTCAAAACTCAACAAATATTTTTGTCATTTCTCTAATTTCTTAACACTTTCTAAATGTCTCTGATAATAGTCATTATATCCTTCTTTGTCTTGCAATTTATTGACATCAAAGCCATTGCCTTCAAGAGTGAGGAGCGATATGTTTGACTGTTTTAGTATTTTTCTGGTAATTGAGTTAATATTAAGACTATTATCGCAGAGACGAAGAACTTTCAATCGTTTGCATTGATATATCTCTTCCGACAGAAATGAGATTCTGTTTGCATTCAAATTTAATTCAAGTGAATTCATGTCTTTAATCTGATCCGGGATTTCAGTGATTTGATTGTCAGACAAATCAATTAAATCTAATTTCTTTAATGAACACAATTCTGTTGGGAATCTCGTAAACCGATTGTCTGATAGCGAAACCTCCTTCAGGTGTGAGAGTTGAGCAAAACTTATGGGCAAATCATTCAAATGATTATAATTAGCGGAAAAAATCTCCAATGCTTTCAAATTTCCGATTTCAGGGGGCAAAGCATTTAATTGATTTTTATTAATGAAGAATTTCTTCAAATTTACAAACTGTCCGATAGATTGAGGAATTGTTTCGATTTTATTTTGAGACAAATCTAACGAATGTAAAATATCTGTCAATTCTGTTATATCTGGGAATTCCTGCAAATTGTTTGAACACATTTGAAAAACTCTTGTTTTCTTTGAATTTGAGATTTTCTCTGAATTTGAAGTCGTTTTTTGGGTTTTCATTGATTTCAGGGATTCACAACTTTTTGGGACTTTTGGGTCTTTTTTCGCAGTATTTTCTGGTGCTTTGGTCTGCGTTTGCACAGGTATTTCATTTAATACTAAAAGTCTTTCAGTACTGTTACTCTTGAGCGGAGTTTCCGTAAAACCTTTTGTATCTTTTTGTACAATGACTTCAAACTCATTGTCTTTAAGTATTTTTTGCGATTTGTATAAATAATAACAAATAATGACAACAGAAGTGATAATAAGTATAACAATTATAATAACCGCTATTATTATCCACTCATTCATTGGTTTTGCAAAGATTTGATGTTTTGTTCAATTATTACAACTATTTATTGATTAAAGGTTTAGACAATAATTGTTTGAATATTAGATTTAATATTCAAATCATTTGTAAATTCATTGTTGATTCACGTTTTGTAAATCAGAGTGCAGTTAAAATATATTTGAGTATAAGACAGACCATTCAATTTGAGTTACATATTGGTTATATACCTAACCTGGGTTACCCCATTGGGTTTTGTAACAGTTTTAGGTCACGATGTGATAATTTAATGAAATGGTAATTATGAGGTCTAATGGGGTATTCAAAGGATACTTACGGATAGTCAACATAATTATCAATTAAAACAAAATAATAAGTAATGACTGCTAATAATAAATACGGGTATATATAGGATGAAATGTATAGTACATGTGTATCTGTGTGTCATTTCCAGACTTAATAAAAGATTATTTTAGCAATAAATCGTTTTATTATATAATTTGATAACAAATAATAAATATTATCAAATTTATGTACAAAATTGAAATGAATAACAAAATTATGTGAACTAATATTCAAAACTGTATTACAGTATATAGTATTAGTACCACAACTCAATTATTTGAAGTAATGTCCTTTTATATCAAATAAAATTCATTTAGTAAACGGATTTGTGCTCTAATTGTTGCCCAAACCTATTGAAAAGACACCCAAACAGACATTGAAATACAAAACACAGAATATAATCTTCGCTTGTGTTATGAAATTAAGACAAACTTTTGCCGAATATTTATATTTTTATAAATGTTTGAAATTAATGTCTATTTATATAATAATATTTGAATAAATGAAAAATAAGACAAATATTTTGTTTTTAATTAATTTTGTTTTAATATTTTATATACTTTTCATTGAATACAAAACCAAACAATACTTCAGTGAAGAAGAGAGTCGTTTAGAAACTAAAAATGATATCAAAACTGATGACAACCTTATTGAACAAAACTTATGCAAAATCACAACAAACCTAAACATCACTGGATATCCAATAAATATTGTCCCAAATACTGTTCATTACGTCCTCTTCAGTGTTAATGAGATACAATTTGGACACTTTGTGTCCATACTATCAGTGCTAAAGAATCAGAAACCGGATCAGATTTATATTCACTGTGATTGCGATGACTTGAGTGGAGATTATTATCAAAGAGTGAAAACAATTGCGAATAAAATAAATATTAAAATAATTGTGAGACGAGTCGACAAACCCACAGAAATATTTGGTCACAAACTAAATGAAGATTGGATTGACTTTCACGGGTCAGACATAACTAGAATACGAGTGCTTCAAGAGTTTGGTGGTATATATCTGGACAGAGATGTATACGTTATTAAGTCATTGGATGTGTTCTTCAAATATGAAATGACAGTCAATTGGGATAAAACCCATTTTATAGGGAATCAGGTATTGATTGGCCATAAAAACGCCCGATTCTTGCAGTTATATCTCAATACTTACCGTAAATACGATCCAAAGCAATGGCATTATAACGCGGGACAACTGCCCACACAAGCAATTCTGTATAAAAGACCAGATATTGTCCACAAAGTTAAAAATGTTTTTGGAGTCGACGGACCCGTCGTTTGTCCTAAATATTTCAGTTACAAGAATTGGGTGAAAGACTATTATGCAATGCATTTGTTTATTAGAGGAAATAAAATAAGCAAGATAGGTTGGTGCTTTATTAACAATATTCCTCCGGTTTTGCATATATTAAAACATTTGATAAATGAAACCATAGCTCACAATATGAGCACAACTTTTAGTGAAATGACTCAAAATTTGTTTGAATTTGAAAAACAATTCAATATTTATAAGAATTATTGAATAACACACGAAATATATTAATACTGTGAATAGATTTATAAAAATACTATCTTGGTAATTAGCTTGAAGTAAATTGAGCTCAATTTATAAGTGATTTTTATTTGATTATTAACAAAAAAAAATCATTTTACCCTAAATTTATTATAAATTGATATAAAATAATAAAAGTTTTCAATTAAATGAAAAACAAATCAATAAAATATTGTTTAAATGTTTTCATTTCAAAATAATATCCTTTTAATGTCCGTTCACTCAATGGATTGTTCAGTGAACGGCAGAGCTGTATGCAATAATAATTCCTGGTATACCAACCTTTCACCAAATTATGTTTCAAAAATTGCGAATTAGTTTACAAATAAGAGTTTACATAAAAAAATCAAAAATGTTGTCCCAATCCTCTAAATCCTGGTTAACTCACCCAATGTTTTCCATTGTCTGTCAATTCAAATGAAAAAACTATATTAAAAACCAAAAATAGAAATTATGTTAAACGATGACAACAATAGTGTGCATCCTTTAGGACTGGGATCCTATTCCCACATTTCATTTTTTATTGTCATTGACACCAAAATCAGTGCCAATACTCGGAATAACGGAAATATTTTTTAAGGATATTTATTAGACTTAATAACAAACTAATTGTCGTTTTGATTCAAAACATTAAATCAAATTAAATGATTGAATATTTTGTTGAATTGATGTCTGAATAGATTGAAACCTTGTTAAACAATGTTTGTCTATATATTTCTAATTTTTCTTAAAGGTTTGCAATTTATTGATTGATATAATAATTATTAAACTTTTTATTTCATAGGAATTATTGAAATCCAATGCAAAGATGATTTTGAATGCATTGATAGAAAATCGATTGAATGTAACGTTAAATACAATTTAAATCAATATTTTTATCCAACAAACAGAGGAGAACTTGAGTCACATTGCGAGTAATCATTGATTTTAAATCAGTTATCATTTCAATGGACTGAAGGATAAAAACCTTTTATCCCTTTCTGTTGACAGAGCTTTGAAACAAAATGATAAATGTTTTACCAATGGTTTGATTCAATGTATAACTAATGAAACAAAAAGGGATTCAGTTATGAAACAAATGAATGAATTTTCGTCTCAACATAACAAAGATATTTGCGATTTCACTACAACTTATAGCAAACGTATGTTTCAATCCTTTATTGCATTGAATTTTATTTAATTTTCATTAAGTGTTTGTAAAATACGGAAAATGTCTCAAACATACCACTGAAGAACAGATGAAATGCTCCAAGAAGTACAGAATACTGAAACAACCCAGGTATGAATTGTTTGAAGCAATTGGACTCATGAAGAATGATAGCAATACCGATAAGCTTATGAAATATCGACAAATCTGTTGGTCAGTCATTAAAAGCAATTGATTTTAATTTAAATTAAAATTTTAATCAATTGATTGATCAGTTGGTGGTCTGAATACCAGAGCTGTACTTTAAGGGCAGTAATAAACTGGTGCGGAGAACAGGTGGCACTCTTTATCAATGAAAAATTCATGAAAGCCTTAACCATTGGTTTAAATTCAAAGAGGTTTACATACGAATCATGTAAACCCATAGACAAAACATATAAGTACCCTGTTTGCTTCTTGGACAAATCTATGGATCCGATCATTCTTGGAAACAATTCAGACGCTAATCAGTCAAACGTAGAGGACTTCAGCAGAACTAAAGTCATCCGATCTATGATTAAAAACAAAGAACTTGAGGACAACTCAACGGATTTGTTTGACATTCAAGCGGTTACTGACAATTCCGGTGCTATTAATAGACAATCACTTCATTTGTTTTCATTTATTATTATTTATTATTTGTTATAAAAATTCATTTATTAATTGTAGACATCATTACAATTCATAAAACGATCAATTGATTAATAAATCAAAATATTTAAAAAGTAACTAGTACATGATTTTTAAAAAATATTATCAAGGTTCATTCGAGTAGGAAGTTCTGAACCATTTTATTGAATTGTTCAGCAAATTCTTGATGAATATTATGTGAACCGTCTTTAAACCTATGAAGTCTGACGTCTGCTATTTGAGTCATTAGATAGTTCGGGTGCTCTATATCTACCAGTGGGTCGACATCTCCGTGCAATATAAAAGTGGGGCAATGGATCTGTTTCACTGTATTGGTGCAGATGTCGTCCACATTGCACTGGTAGTGATCAATAAGTTTTTCCCACATTTCTTGCAATTCATTTCCATAAACCCTTTCAAAGCACTGCCGAACCTTTGGGTTCCAGACCTTTATATTTCGAGTGGCCACTAAAGCCCTCGTATTTTCGGGTTTACAGTAAGCACATGCACCCCAAACAACTGTCTTATTAATTGCCGACTGATATTTAATAGCCATAAGGAGTGCAGTCTTCGCGCCGTCACTCCAACCCATAGTTGAGTAAAATTTAAATCCCAGTTTCTGATTGGTATTAAAATAATTGAGTATTTAATTAACAAAACATAAAATAATGATTAAAATGGTTTAAAATTGATTAATCCTAAACTGAATTGAATTGAACCTGCACACCTGCATCAACTTTGAAGCCAACTCAGCGTCCCTTTCGTACACATCTTTACTCCATTTCCTAACCGGCGGTCGACTAAAGCTATTAAAATTAATTTAACTTTAATTAACAATGAATTATATAATGACATAAAGACATCCCAACCCATACCTACCCATATCCGGGTGGATCCCAAGCAATCAATGTAAACACTGAACGATCAAAATTATCCAACTGTTCCGTAAAGTCTGTTCTACTCGTGCCTTAGGTTTTAAAAATTCATATATAAAACAAATACAACAAAAAAACGACTGAATACCTAACCCTCCGGGCAATAGCAGTACTTTTTCAGGTCCGGTACCAACTTTTTCGTAGTGAATATAATTGCCATCGATTTCTATCTTCTGTCCCAACATTTCGGCCATAGTTTTGAAAATTTAATTAATTTATATTTCACTCAATATATCTTAAATCACTTAAAAAGTCAATCATTTTATAGTAAAACAGATTTTGTACTAAAAAACACTACATTTATTGAAGTTTTATTGAATTTCAAAACATTCATGAAATGAAACGTTTGATGAGTTTGTAATAAAATATTTAATAAAAGTTGTCTTAAATATTATGAAAATGATTGACGTTTTTGTGGTTTTTCTCAATGATTTTCATTAAAGATTTATGTTTTCCTTAAATTCGTTGCAAATCTCAGGTATTCTTCAAATTTAGTAACACTCGGAGACTATGCGTCAAAATATTGTGGAAAGTATACAAAAATAATCTGATTTTAGGGTAAATTTTTGCGGAAATATTTCAATTTTCATTTGATTGTGAAATCTATTCATATATTTTTGAAAATTGATTAATACTTTTGAAATATATTTGTAATTATGAATATTTTAACAAATTTTTAATGCATTATATATTTAAAGTATTGTTATAAGTGTTTATAGACTTTTTCAACATTCAATTGTTTATTTGAAAGTGTACAGGTACTTTAAAAATATGATAAATATAGAAGTTTTGACGTGGATTTTAATTTATTATATATTCAAATATTAACTCAATTTTGTGATTATTTTCTTTCTGGGAAACATTAAATTGAAACAAAGATCCAATAATATACTGCAAGTGTAGACCAACCGCCTAATTATGGTACTCTTTAAGCCCAAGTGTTCAGTGATCTTTGAAATCAATACATTTGTATTCAATCAAAACACACTTTAATAGGTAATAAAATTAATTTCATTTCACACCTGAATCGCAAACTTTAGATAAATTGAGTTTCAGTCAAACATTTAATATGAATTGAGAGAAAAATTTAAATAATTTGAAAAATCCTGAATAGATTTGATTTGAAGTGATCTTTGGGTCAAAAATAATGCGATTTTAAGCAATAAAAATATGTATAAATTGAAAAATTGCTTATTTTCACAGTTGAATACATTTGTGTTACAATGCCGTCAAAAGTTTCCCACAAAATACAATTGAAATCGCGATTTGAAAAAAATACTTTATTTTTATCTCAAAAAACACAAAAATTAGTTATTTATTCATATTTCGTATTCAATTGTTATTTATTTCATATATCATTAAAAAAGTATTTACAATAAAATGGGAATTCATTTATATTTTTCGTCAAATATTTAGTGTCAGAGCTTATCATCACTTCTGTGGCCAACAAAGACTTTGTAATTATTTTCACAGATTTTGTTTTGAGTGACAATTAATATAATAAATATATAAAAATAAAAATCTGTTTTGACTTTCAGTAAACATAATAATTATAAATCCATTCATTCAGTGATAGATTTAATGTAAGGAAAGTCTGAATATGATTGACATTAATTGAAATTGTGTTGACATTTAGCTCAGAGACTGTTAAACGTTAGGCAAAAAACTTCAAAAACAGCGTTTGATCTCAAACTTGAAGATCAAATAAAATATTTTACTTCAAAATGAAAATAAAATCAATATTTTCTTAAATAAATATCAATTTTAAAAACATATTTAGCACTAAATGTCTGAACAAAAATTGATATTAAATGTTTGGATCACTTAAAGTGATTGCAAATTAAAATCAATTAAAAGCAAAACAATTATCATTAAAATGATTAAAAAAAAGTCTGTAATTATCTTATGATTTGTTTTACAGAAAAACAGTTAATTTATTGAGAATTAAGTGAAATGTAACCAAAAACTCATGCGTTTATACAATAGTCAACTGATTATCAGATGAAACATCAAATAACTTAAGAGAAAAGGCGTGTATTCTGTCATTCATTAACTCCAGATCTCGTGTTGAGATAATTCTTGTGTTAATTGATTCTAAAGAATACCATTTTGTGGTCCATATTATATGAGACACGAAAACAAGTCTTTTATTTAGTTTTTTGTATTTTTTACGCAAATATTTCAATAATAAAAAACTACAAAATAAGTTAAACACACGAAACGACTGTCCCATTAAACTAACAGCTCGTCTGCAACGGTATCCTCACTTGATTTGGCGATTCTTTATTGTTATCATTACTAGAGACCACTTTTGGTGAATCACTTTTCAAGAGGTGTTCTTCATGTAGAGGAGAATCACTTGAATTGTCAGCGATTTCGGCATTACTTGTAATTCTCATTGTTTTCCGTCTGAAAGTCATGCAAACAATTAGAGAGAAAACTCCAATAATTACTAATAAACACAATATTAATAATAATATTAGAAAGTATGTGGGAATTGATGTCTTGCGTGAGGCTGTGATTATATCATGAAATATAGAGCTTATGGTTGCCTGTAGTGGTGGACAGGCGGTGAAAAAATTGTTGGGTGCCTGAGACCAGTTGTCCGAGTCTTCCAACTCTTCAGACGTAATGTTTATGTCTTTTGAGAAATTGGTGTAAAATTCGCGATCAAATAGTATTATCTGATTATCACTAATAAAGCCGGCGCTGACACGGGTTGGTAGTGCTTGTGGGGAACGGGCGAACACTTGAGAGTATGGCCGGTTCACACACGGCGTTGAATAAGTCACGTAATATATTAGGGAATCTGTTTTGAGTAAAAAATGTTATTAATTTTGATTTCAAAGTAAAACATTGATTGAAACATAAAATCCTTCAATAAATCAAAATTATATAAAATATTAATTATTTTCAAACAATAAATCAATTTTTGAATTTTCCAATTGAAGTGATGGTCAAACAGTGTTATCTGAACCGGTTATCAACTAATTTAATGTATATTTCGTGTAACAAATCAATGATTTTTTGCTATCATTTGCTCAAAAAATAATTTAAGAAATCATTAAAAATAAATTTTTTATATTTTTTTCTTTTGATTTATTTTTGCTATGAATTCAAAGCAATCATTAATTAATGTGTTTTTGTTTTGGTTTTACTTTTTTCCTAAAATAACAGTTAATATCAAATTCATTGCTATTTTAAGACCAACACTAGCCTTGAATGAAGTAAGCGTTATGACCGACGACCCCAAAAGCAGCGTCCAGTGCTCTCTTGAAGTCAAAGTTCATTGTCGCGAAGTAGTTGTCAGAAGTGGAGCAGACTTTGGAGTCGACATTGCACCGGGCGATTCTGGTCGGCTCCAGCCATTGGCCCGCATTCGTGCCATTTTCGCCCCATTCCCCGATCACAAAGTCCATTGAACGCCATTCCTCTTCTTCACCATTTAATTGGTTTTTCTATTCAATAACGAAAAAGATATACAAAAAAATGCAAAAAATATAATAAAAAACAAAAAAACATATAATTTATTATAAATTGTGAGAAACGAGTGGTTATTCTCATAAATAAAAGTCAAGTCATATATAACTAATAATTAACTTTATTAGCCATAAGTTGGGCGTAAAGTCTCATATAATTGATATTCTCTGACAATTGCTTTCAAATTAATCTTTTGAACCCATTTTGTGAATATTTTCTGCCATTAACTCATTGTTTGTGAAATATTTTGCGCCAAAGAGTATTGAATAGTATTTAAAATACTGTATCAATAAAACAAAAATCTTTTCAAACAACTTGTCATTTGAATTACTTGTGCATTGAAACTGGGTCCTCAATTGAGGACAGATAGGACCGGATGAAAGTGGATGTTATAAAAATAAAACATGAAATAAAAGTAAACTGTTTATCAAAGTTCACACTAAATATCGTGTTTAAAAATAATTCAATTATCAAAACATTAAAATTAAATGTCATTTAGTTTTGTTTAGAAAATATTGATCTCAATTGATAACAATCTAATGTAACTAATGATGACCAAGGGTATTTAGTTTACTCTCTCAACTTTAGATGAGTTATTATATTTTAATTGATTTTATTTGAAACCTTCAACGGTATTAAATTACAGGTGCTTTGGAGTAAGAGATATTGTAAGGGGGCTGCCCAAGGTTATATTTGATAAACTGCATATCCCTGCACCAAATTACTTCACCGACAGGAAAGTTATAATTAATCCTAAAAATCAATTGAATAATCATTTGTAATACGAGGCGATTGGCACCGATATGACTGTTATTGCAGTCAACAATCACTGCATTATATAAACTGTTAATAAATTGACTGAAAATTAATAAATACTTCAATAATTTCAATGAAATATTTAGTGTATTCACAAAACAGGCCTTAATTTCAAAGATAATTAGTAACAAAATTGCAATTATTTTAAACTTTCCTTAAATCAAAACGTTATCTTATATTCAGGGATAAATAAAATTAAGAAATAACTTATAATTAATTTCAAACTTTTAACCAAAAACCTGATTATATCTGAAATTTAATCTAAAATTAAAAAATCATTTTTAAAAATAATTTCATGAAAAGTGAATCAATTATTGCATTTGAGTTGAGTCTGAAATACAGCAAATATTTGAAACAAACCCGGATATAAGGGTTGGAAATAGTGTACCTGTGCCGACATGTTTACACAACATCTCATAACTTGAAAAAAAACAATTGTTTTATTACTTTTCATATTTTATCTCAAATTTTGATCATAACTACAGACAGTTATAAAAGACCAGCGATTGATAAGAAAGGGTAGGAAATGATAAACGATTTTAGATAATCACTCTTTAGATAAATATAATCCCAATAATTATCATTAGTCACACCTGAATCAACATCAGAGCGTACTGTCCACCTGTGCAGCCACGCGTGTCTTTTATAAGTGCAGCGTCGGGTGCGAAACCATTTGGCAATAGTAGGGCTGAATCACTGGTCGGCAAATCACTTGTCTGATTGACAAACCAATAATAACTACCAGAGCCCACAAAATACCTCTCAATCCCATCCAAAAATATAACTTTTTCAACGGCTGTGACAGCACTGCCATAACACAGGTCTGGGATATCACATGTTATATAATTTATTAATAGTAATGATATCACAAGTAATTGTGTCTCAGATTTGATGGTAAAAGACATTATGTATTGATTTAATCGATGGTATAATCCAAGAGATGATCAAAACATATATTGAATCACATATTCAACAGTGAATATAAAAATGCAAATCAAAACTACAAGTGCTTAGATTTGAAGGCACTTGTATTACAGTTGCAAATCAGATAACACTCATTCAAAATATTTTCATCAAAAAGTGTTCAATAGTTTTGAAACAATTTTGAAAACACATTCAAAAGCACTGATAATCCGATTATGTGTTGAAATATATGAAGAAATTTAATAAAACTTTTTCTTCAAAGCCTTGTTTTTTGATATAAATATGACTTACATTTGAAGAGAAATATAAATTCAAATCTCTTTTGAGAAAATGAATATTAGTTTTCAGTTAAACACAAAACAGACATAAAATAATTGAGTCGTTAATTAAAACAATTGAAAAATTGATGAAAAATATGTTATCAAATAATTTGGATCACTTGGTATAGCACTGGTATATCATTGGATCACTTGATATATCATTTACACAAAAAATATACACAAAAATATAATATATTTTTTCCCTTCAGTACTGGAGAACCAAAAAATAGGAAAACTTTACCTAAAATAGCGTTTTAGGCGGTATTGGCCTCAAAATATAATACCTGTGCTCTGTTCGAGAGTGTCTGTCAAGAGTTTGAAGTTGTTTTAGAGCCAGAGATAACGTATTATAAGAGTGTTTGAGAGATGAGATATAATGGCGTAAAACTGCAATCAAGTGAAACAACTTGTGTTCAGTTGAACTTCACCGCTGCTGAGGAGAACCAGTTTTGGTGCAACTGTTAGGCAATTTAGACACAGACTGTAACTGCCAGTCCTGCCTGTCCTCTATCACTAAGAGATTCACTTATAATCTGCTCAACAAATACTATTTTGACTGCTTTTAGCATTAGGTTTCAACTGAAGGCAATGTTGAATAAAAGCGTTAGCGTTAGAGCACTGGTATTGTTGTATTCTTGGGCTATGTTTTACTCTCTGCACCACTACTTCTGCAACAAAACAGAGGCCCTTAAAGAAAGAAAGAAAATATAACAGAGTATAACAGAGTTGTCTAATGATTGTAAAACTCACTGTATTTTTACAGGCATTCACAACGACTTACAGTAAACTTGAGTTGAAATGAGTTTCAAATAAATTATTTAATTTTATTATTATTTTTTGCGTTCCGGTCGACGATATTAAACACAAAATACAGTATATTTGAGCGAAATTTCAAAACATTTTAAATACTATGCGTTTTATGCCTTTGATTGTACACTTGTCTACTGTATTGCCACCGAATTCTCATTTATTATATTTAAAACGAGGCAGAGGCTGGTTATACTGTGGCACAGGTAGGTATTACTGCCGCACAGGTATTACTAAACCACAGCCAACAACAACATATTTAAAAATATGTGACAAAACAGTTAAACAAAAGTTTAATGAATGTATTATTTAAACAAAAATTGAAGTCAAGGCGAGTGTAAGACTGAATATATTATTAATGTATTCAAAAATAATATAAATTTCTTGTATTTAAAACATTTATTATTACAAAACGTCTGAATATTTTTTTGCAAATGTATTCAAAATTATTATTATTTATTACTTCATTAGCTATCATTGCCTTCAGTGAGGGCTCAACCAACAAATGTCTTGGTTTCCAACCCCTCTCTTCAGTCTTCGCTTATTTTCTGTCTATTGTTTACTATTTTTAAGTATATATTCATGTTTTAGTCTTTCATTAACTTTGATATGCATTAGGATTTTGAGGAAAACTTTTTAATGGATAACAAGTGATTGAAAATGAAATAAATGTTTTGTAAGATATTTGTCTAACCGTTAGACAGAGATAACCAACAAAAAGGGAATTGTATTCAAGTCTTCAAAGTTATGTAATGTCACGCAAAATATCGTTTTGTATTTCAATAATACAAATACATTATGGATAAGCAATACAATAGTCAAAAGGAATGGCATTTTTCACTAATACTTCTCTAATACCTGACCTTTAATTGCATAATATTTTTTGTCCCAAACATGACATGCAATAAAAATATGTCGAAAAATGTCTATAAAATACAAATAAAAGACATTAAATTGTCTCAAAAATTGATATCTCATTACGTTTTTGGCATTCATTGTATAAAAAACAAAAGCAATTATTTTATAGATATTTTCGTTTAGTTTTAAAAAATAATACAAATCTTTTAAATAAGTTTTTATTCAAATCCATTTCATTTGATTTTTTAGTGTTGATTAAAATTTAAACAAAAAATTAATCAATTTTTTCAAATATAAAATTGAATTTAATTGCAATGAAGTCAATGGACTTGAGTTGAGTTATAAAACATAAGTTGTGTCTAAAAGTTAATATTTTTCTCACAATTGTTATACAAATTAACAGAAAATGTCTTGTTTTAAGACATAAATCACTTATATTTTTGTCTTTTAAGGAGAAAAACAAAAGTTTTGTCCAAATTTAGTCGTCAGACAAAGCATTGAATGGATTTAATGTGAAAATAGTTTTAAATTAGTTACAAAACATTGCTTTGAAATAGAGGTCAGAATTTGATTTGATTTCACTGTATATAAGATTTTTCCGCTTGAATTCAGAGATGAATGAGATTTCAAGTTATCATAAAATTTAATTTTGATTTTTAACAATTCACTGAATATTTTACTTTTGATAAGAAATGAGTAAATAATTACAAAAAAAATTGATTTAATGTTTATTTTTAGATAAAATTGTAAATAAATTTTAATTCAATAAAAAATAATTGAATGACTAATTCAGGTGTTATTTTTGTTAACATTCCCTTATAAGGTATGAAAACAACACTATTTATAAAGTGATTAACAATTTTCAGTGAATTTTTGTTTTTAGTATTTTTTAAAATTTCTTATAACTTAATGAATACTTATCATAGGATTGCATGAAATATGCTATCAATTCATAAAATAAGAGTAGATTTTATTGTTACAAAAATTAAGTCATTGTTATGACAGGTAGTGTTGATCAGCACCGGCAGAATTGGTCATTTCCTACTTAACAAACTTATGTCAAGTTATAATTTAGTGGAAAGGCGTTATATAATTGAAAATTGTTTTGAGTTATTGTGATATTCAGGAAATGATATATAAATGACTTTTTTATGGTTTGAGAAAGTTTTTCATTAAAACAGAAAACAATAAATTCTCTGAATCTCTGAATCATTTGAATAACTGTTAGAAAAATAAGATTCAAATTAAATACTCTTTTAATTCAAACTAATTGTCATTTCAAGGCTAATGGGGTTTGGGTTTGGTATTCATAAGCGTTTTATTTCTCTCAAAATGTTTTTATTTATGCAAACTTTAAGACAATTTTTTAAGTATTTATTTCATTTCAAAGGTATAATAGTCTTGTAATTAATGACTCGAGTCTTCCATTGAGTGCCAGTGTTTTGCCTGTTTTTAAGTCTAAAACATATTTACAGTTAAAGGAAATTATCATTCATTCAGAAGTGAAGGACAAATCAATTCTTAAACAAAAATAAGTAAACCTTTTTTGCTATTGAAAACATGTTTTGAAAGCATTTAAACAGATTTTATACTCAAATCAATCATAAAATGTCTAAAACTTATAAATTATTTTCACACAAAACCCTGAATCAAAATAATAGTCAATCAAACAAATCATGTATTTTTCAATTTTATGGATTAATTTGTTTTAAAGCCATTCAATATGTTTTAAAGTCATTCACAAAAATGCAATAAAAATGACTTGAATTGACATTTCATTAAAAATCTTTCATTACTTAAGAAAGTCGTAAATAAATAATGAAAATTGAATTCAATTTTGTTTTTTAAGAAAAAATTTGTTTCAAATATAGATTTAATTTAATACTTAAGGCATTGAATGCAAACAATTTGACACATTTTGTGTCATTAATTTGTGGGCCAATCGTTGAAATGATTATCAAATTACTTGAAAACCAATCAAATAATCATTAATTTTATTTCATTTAATTTTATTCACTATTTATACCATAATTAAAGGCAAAAACAGTTTCTTCAACGCATCGATTGGTTTAATGAAGTCTTAAATTTCACACAATTTGTAACAATAATTGATTGATTTGAATAAAAATAAAACTCTTTTTCACTGTATTTATGTATAAAATGTTTTCAAATATTGTATATTTGAATCCAAAATAAATGTTTTTCATTACTAATTCAGAAAATCTTCACTCAATTGAAATGATAATCAATTTTTTATTAATATAGACTTCAACCCCTTTACCCCTTTATGTCACTAAAGTATTGACGAAAATTTCAAATAATTGTCTGTCAATTCATATATGAAATGACATTTCATATCAAAACTAACAATTGATTAATGAATTATTCTCTAAGTGGTGACGGGTCTGAACAAAATTATACCCCTTTAAGCTATGAATAGTGTATATTCTCGTGACTTAAGTGAACTCAAGGGAATAAAAATTAATTTATTATTAATTAGACGACAATTAAACTCAAAAATCATGAGAAATGAGGGAATCTTTAAAATATTTTAAAAAAAGTCTGATATCAAACAAATTGTTAGCAATAATAGTGTTTTACATAAAATATTTCGTAAAAATATAATTACAAACTTTTTTACATATAGTTTTTACGGATGGTTTGACAGCACCGGTAGACAAGAAGTATCTGACATTCATGTGAAGACAGTAACGTTCAGTAATTTATTTAAATATAAGAGATTTTGAGATTATTTTTTAGGCGAAAATTCAGTGCACTTTTTATGACACTATTTCTCGACAATAAATGTCTTCATTAAACAAAACATTTTCATTGAATTGAAGTAAAAGAGTGGAAATAATTGAAAAATGTTTTTTGTGTGTAAAAAAAGTTATATTAAATAATAATTTAATTCATTGTTTGAATTGTAAATAAATATTGATTGAAGCGAAACGTTTTGAATGTCTTTTAATATTAAACAAAAAGGAGTTTTGCATAAAAACACATTAAAAATGACATTAGATTTCAATTGTTTGACTAAAATATAGCCCAAATGTCACTTCAATTGAATCAAACATTTTATAAGTGTTTTATTGTTTTCTTATTTTTCACTTGAGTTCAGGTTTTTCTTTCCTAAAAATCTTTTTATGAATATTATATCAAAACATTTTCACAGTTTTGTGGACTGTAGTTAGTGGTTAGGGATGAGGACAGGCCTATGATGTTAGAGACAGAGTTGAGACTACAGTATATCTAAATGACTTTTGTGTTGGTTCACCTGAATTGCAACATCAGTTTAGATAAAATAGTTTAACCGATAATACAGTTTCGGACAAAACTATTGATTGTTTTATTTGTGTTTGTTTTGCAAAAATGTTTTTTAAATAAATAAAATCTATTTTTTTTATTTTAAAATTTTGACTGAATTTCAGTCTTTTTAAAGAAGTTTTTGAATAAGTTTTGCTTTTTATAGCATTTTTGAGAGTATTTTCATATTTCTATCAAATAATGAATTGCAAGAGAAATGCTTTGGAGATAATTGACGTTCATTTCAATTACAAGAGCGGAAAAAATATCTTGAATGGCATTGATCTGACTGTTCCTAAAGGAAAGGATCATTTCATTGATTCCCAATTGTTTGTGAATTTTTAACATATCTTTTTTTAGGGGGTATTTATGGGCTCTTGGGATCATCAGGTTGTGGAAAAACAACATTATTGAGATGTGCTTTGGGTCGACTTCAACCTAAAAGTGGATCCGTTTCTCTGTTTGGTCAAACACCCGGGTCTAAAGACAGTCGAGTGCCAGGACCTGGGGTGGGATATATGCCTCAAGAGTTAGCACTCTATGAAGACTTTAGTATTGAGGAAACGCTCGTATATTTCGGTCGATTGTATGGCATAAGTGATAAAATCGTTGACTCGAGGATTGATTTTATGGTTAGTTTACTTCAGTTACCAAAAAGGGATCGACGTATCTCTGAACTGAGTGGAGGACAGAAGAGAAGGGTATCTATGGCTACAGGTATTGATATTTTATTTGATAACAAATCACTGAATATATATCTCATTTGAAGCGCTTTTACATAACCCTCCGCTCCTAATACTGGATGAGCCGACAGTTGGCGTCGATTTGATCCTTCGAGAGGCTATTTGGAGGCACTTGGAGTTGTTGTGCAAAAGTGGGTTAACTGTTATACTAACCACACATTACATAGAAGAGGCCAGAAGTGCATCAAAGGTAGGGTTTATGCGTTCGGGAAGACTATTGGCTGAAGAATCACCTGAAGAGCTGTTAAGATGTTACGGTATGAAGACATTGGAAGCAGTGTTTCTGTTATTATCTCAATTAGAAGACGACAAGAAGTCATCCAATGCTTTGACATTCAATAAGAGATCCAATGGCAGTGAAATGGTTGACACAATCTCTGATGAAAACAATTCAGAAATTTGTTTGAAAGTAATGAAACCTATTGTAAGTGAATCTCATTTAACAAATGGTTCAGCAATTGATGGCATTGTCAACAATGGCTTTATAACTGATTCAAGCGATTCGTTGCACTCATTGAGTACAGTATCCAAAGCCTACAACCTTTCCAATGGTATGATTCAACAAAGTCAGGAAGAGTTCATAACTGAAACCAATTTCTTCAACCGTTTGTATGCATTGACTCTAAAAAACTTCAAACAAATGTCAAGAAATGTCGTTTTGTTAACATTTTTCGTAATATTACCCTCAATTGAGATCAGTTTACTCATTATGTGTATCGGACAGGACATCAAAGGTATTCCCGTCTCTGTCTATAATCCCGAACCTCTGCCCAAGTCTTCGTCATTGAGTGAATTGTTTTTGAGATCAATAGATGAGAAAAATATTGAATTAATAAGATATAAGACATTGGATTCAGCCATAGATGCCGTCAAACGTAACGACGTTTGGGCTGTCATTCACTTCAGACCCAACTTTACTGAAGCGCTAAGAATGCGGTCATTGCTGTCCACAGATTCAGATGAAGACATCATAAACTCGAGTTCAATACGTCTTCAGTTAGATATGTCTAATCAAGTGATTGGCTTTCAATTGCAAAGACATATATTTGAAGCGTTCCTCAAGTTTGTGGCCATTTTGGCCCAAACCTATGGCATAAACCCAGAAGCCCTCAAACCTCCCATTATTATCGAACCACCCATTTATGGTATACCTAAGCAGTCATTAATATCGTTCATAGCTCCCGGTGCTCTCATTGTGGTCGCATACTTTGCCACAACTGTAATGACAACTCATTTGTTAATCAAAGAAAGAAGTGATGGTTTGGTTGAACGAAGTCTTGTGGCCGGAGTCACACCCTTTGAGTTTGTCTTATCGCACATAATATTACAATCCCTACTCCTGGCCACTCAAGTGAGTCTCAAACTGATGGCCGCATTCCTTATCTTCACAATTCCCAACTCGGGCTCAATTGTATCGGCAGTTATCCTAACCTTCCTTCAGGGTATATGTGGCCTAATGTTTGGTCTAATGATATCTGCCGTCTGTCACGACGAGATCTACGCCAACACCTTAGGTATCGGTGCCTTCTTTCCCAGTGTTATGATTGGAGGCATATTCTGGCCGTTAGAGAGTATGCCAACAGTGCTCAGGTATTTCAGTCAGATTTTGCCCTCAACGATGGCCATCGAGACTCTCAGATGTATTTTGCTTCGGGGTTGGGGTCTGGAACACAATCAGGTGCTCATAGGCTTTGGTATTACAATACTTTGGTTAATATTCTTCTTAACAAATGCTTTAATATTTTTCAAAAGAAAATTATAATTAGTTTTATATTTAAAACAAATTTTATATAAACTGAAAAATAATTACAAAATATTTGTAAAAATGTTTGAATTAATTGAAAATAAAAAACATATTTATTCATTGAATGTTAAAAAAGAGAAATGTAATGAAAGTTTCTTTCAATCATTAGTTTTGTCTGTAATTAATAACAAACTAATCGTTTGTTTTGTTTAATCAGTTGTTAAACAAAAATAATTTCATATATTTATTGCAATTCAGATGTAATTAAGAGACGATTAATACTTAGATTAATATTACTTTTGTATTGATTTGTATTTTATTGAAATAAATATCATTTGATTTTTAACTGATAATAGATTTATTGGAAATTCATTTCAAGAACTGAACCAAAGATTTATGAATTAAATTGTTTTTCATTTCATTTAATCATGAATTCAACACAAAATGCATTAGAAATTAGAAAAGTTTACTTTAATTATCAAAATTGTGAACAAATTCTTAATGGCATTGATCTGACTGTCCCTAAAGGTTGGCATTTATATCATTGGTAGTTCATTGTCTAATTGTTTGTGAATTAAGGGGGTATTTATGGTCTCTTAGGCTCTTCAGGTTGTGGTAAAACAACTCTTTTGAGGTGTGCTTTGGGTCGACTTCAACCCAAAAGTGGATCCGTTTCTCTGTTTGGCCAAAAACCTGGTTCTAAATTGAGTCGAGTGCCCGGACCTGGGGTGGGATATATGCCTCAAGAGTTAGCACTCTATGAAGATTTTACTATTGAAGAAACCCTTATATATTTTGGTCGACTGTTTGGCATCAAAACCACAATAATTGACTCAAGAATTGAATTTCTTATAGATTTGCTTCAATTGCCTGAAAGACAAAGACTTATCAGTCGTTTAAGTGGTGGACAGAAGAGGAGGGTATCGATAGCCACAGGTTTGGGATATGTTTTGTTTTGATTTACTTTTATCTAATGTTTCAATAACTTTGAAGCACTTCTACACAATCCTCCGTTCCTTATATTGGATGAGCCGACAGTTGGAGTTGATTTGGTTCTTCGTGAGGCCATTTGGAAGCACTTGGAATTCCTCTGCAAAAATGGGTTGACTGTGATTGTGACCACACATTACATAGAAGAGGCCCGAACTTCACGAAGGGTTGGGTTTATGAGATCCGGAAAACTATTGGCTGAAGAATGTCCTGAAGAGCTCATAAGACTTCATGGTTTCAATTCATTAGAGAAGGTATTCTTAATGTTATCTCAATCTGAAGACAAACAAAAAGGGATGAAAACATTCAATGAAGTGATTGACACTAAAAATGATTTAATGGGTCTAAAAGTCATTAAAAGTGAACCCCAACTGAAAAATGGATGCATTCTTGCATTGAAAGGGTTTGACAACAAAGGATATGTCACTGAAGACATCGATGACAGCATTGGGTGTCCACCCAATGACCAAAATAACAAATTAATTGCGAAAAGATATACACGAAAGCAAAGTATAGTCAATGGTATCCATCTATTAAGACAAGAGATAATCATAAGTGAAACCAATTTTACTCTTCGTTTGTTTGCATTGACTCTAAAAAACTTCAAACAAATGTCTCGGAACCTACTGTTGCTTACATTCTTTGTATTATTGCCTTCAATTGAAATAATATTATTAAACCTCTGTATCGGTCAAGAAGTGACTAAAATCCCGATCTCTGTCTTCAATCCAAAACAAACATCTGAATACAATTTGAGTGAACTATTTCTGGAGTCAATCGACGAAAGATTTGCTCATTTAATAAGATATAAGTCGTTGGAGTCGGCTATCAGTGCTGTCGAGAGGAACGACGTTTGGGCTGTCCTTTACTTTAGTAAGCATTTCAGCGAAAATTTGGTTTATAGACTGTATTACCCGTCAGTGGATGAGGAGATCATAAACAAGAGTTCAATACAATTACGGATAGATATGTCTAATCAAGTGATCGGAAGTCAAATCCATAAACACATATCCGAAGCCTATCTCACATTCGCCGACAAATTGGGGCAAACGTTGGGAACGAATATCAGTTCAATGAAACCAATAGTAAACACAGGAAAACCTATTTACGGGTTAGAAAACCCGACATTTAACTCATTCATAGCTCCCGGTGCTATCATTGTTGTCGCCTATTTTGCCACTACAGTAGTGACATGTCATCTATTAATCAAAGAACGCACCGACGGTTTAGTTGAACGAAGTCTTGTCGCAGGCGTTAAGCCCCTGGAGTTTGTGTTATCGCATATATTATTACAAATATTTTTACTCCTATTCCAAGTCGGGTTCAAACTTGTGGTCGCATTCATTGTATTTTCAATACCAAACGCCGGGTCATATGTATCAGCAATTATTCTTACATTTCTTCAGGGGGTTTGTGGTCTGATGTTTGGGCTAATGATATCATCCCTCTGTCCGGATGAGATATACGCTACCACTCTATGTATCGGCGCTTTCTTTCCCACTGTTATCATCGGCGGAATATTCTGGCCCTTAGAGAGTATGCCACCGGTGCTCAAGTATGTGAGTCAAGTGATGCCATCCACTCTTGCAATCGACTCATTGCGAGCAATACTGTTAAGGGGTTGGGATTTAAGCCATTATAATGTCTTTATTGGGTTTTTAGTGACAATTCTGTGGTTAATATTCTTTTTGATTAATGCTTTGATTTTCTTCATTAAAAAATTGTAAAAACTTTTTAACAATAAATTAAAATTAAATGAAAAACATTTTACGACTAAACAGTATGAATGATCCCTCTCTTCACATTATTTATACCCCTTAAGGGTGATTATAATCACTAAATTATTATACAAGTCATTCTCAAAAACTCAGATCTATTGAATCAATAGTTAAAAAATGGACTCAAAGTCTAGTAATGTTTGAAATGTTTAAAAGTTTTAATTAAATAAAAATAAAAATAAAAACAAAACATTAAATGATTTCTGCATTCAATGCGTCGACAATTGATTTAATGATATGACTGTGACTTAAAGGCATTTTAGAGAACAGACTGTCGGACAGTAGTCTCCAAACAAGACTTGACTCAAATACTCGTCTCGTGAGGCCTTCCCGACAGTCATAGTGAATGTGCCAAACCTTTGCTTCTTTCCAAGCATTGTCTGTATTGATAGTGTCGTCAATCAATCCATTCCTAATCAGTTTAAACTCAAAACCACTGTAGTCTTGAGATAAACACAAACTCCTGAAGAAGTTGACGACTTCTGGTAAAACCCAATGAGTTTTTGAATCAGTTTTAAACAATTTTCTCATTTCTCCAAAAAGGTCTTCAAAACCCACAAAACGCTACAAAAAAACAATTGAAATAATATTTATTTACTGACAATTCATGTCTTAGACTGACCTCTGGTAAACATATTTGGTCTGAATTAACCACTGGTTCTATAATTAACTCCAAACTCCTATTATTAGATTCACTTGTAGTATGTCTTTGCCATCGAGTTATCACAAACATAACAAAATGGTTTGGACCCCAACGCGGGAGACCTCCACGTCCTCTAAGCCCAGTCCTACCGATAGGATTGAGTGGAAGAAAGTTGTCCTCAAGTTTATACCGAAATGTCGTTCCGTCGGCATTGATTTGCCACGAAATGCGGTTAACTGTCTGTCCTTTCAGTGACTGTTCATTACTATTCCAGTGATATTCAGGTATTTTTACTTTAATGGCATTATTTCTTGTCTGCCTTTCCTTCAGTTCAATAATGTCTTCGTCAACAAAGACATGTAAATCGTTTGGAAACTGCTCTTTAGGTTTGCTGTATGCTATCGGTTCGTAGTCTATGTACAGGACTTCCCACGGAATATACTGTTCCGAGAGAGGGAACCGATTAATAACTGTTCCCGGATATGGAGAATAACGAGACAACGATGTCTTCACACAATCTATTTTTGATTTCTGTGTTTGCATTGAGTTATTAGAGAATTGTTGACTAAATATAATTCTTTCCAATTCAGACACCTTTCCCTTAATTTCTCTCAATATCTTCTTCTCGTATTCCATGTCTTCACTGATCAGTTGAATATATTCCAACTGTTTGACAGCTATTTGCTGTTCCTCTGCCTTGGCTTCCATTTCATTGATATAATCCGTTGCCAATTGTCTCCAATAACTGCACTCTTCGTCCGTTAGTCGATGTTTTTCGTGCAATTCGTTTGCATTACTTATAATTACTTTATTGTTCTGACAATTGATATAAATATTCATTAAATGCTTATAAAAGACAACAAAATAATTGAATGAATGCTTACTTTCTTGTTATCACAACAACTGCTTATATTGCAGAACAGGTTCTGGAAATACTTGAATATAAAATATATGTAATGAAAGACACTCAACGGTGCGGGAAGTGGTAGTCTATTGGAAAAGTCAATGACCAATAAATATCTCTGAAATTTCCATATATTATCGGTTTCTGTCTGGAGTTTAGAAGCCGTGGCCGCGAATATAGCCATCAATAGAGTCGACAAAATTAGTTTAAGAAATATAAAGTATTGAATGAAGAAAGCGTAGGCCCAGACACCTGAGTTGGCACAGGAAGTGCTGTTGTATTTACCAGTCATATAGCACTGATCGTCATAGTCTTCATTTAATCTGTTTTTACTTTCGCACAGATCGTTGGCTAAAGAAATATAGAAATGATTTAAAAATTGAATCTCAATTAACACTCAATAGGACTGACTCTCGAGTTCAATAACCGGTGTCAAGAAGAGGCTGAAGAACGCTCTGTGAAATGCTTTGTGAAACATCTCTAGAGATAGCCCGGAGTCAGGATAGAGGACGGCCTGCATTACAATCATATTGGAAAGAATGACCAAAAGAGCAATTCTCATGTAATTAACAAAGTCTACTGTAATCATGAGCTTAAGTCTGTGCAGAAGTGGTCCGAGTGTTGGACTGATTGGCAAATATATGGCAATCAATCGGTAGTAGAAATACAAGACTCCGACCGAAAGAATCAGTTTTTGATTGTAAGGGGAAATTATGTGAATATTAAATACCCGGGTGATTGCATACAAAATAATGAATATTATTATTGCTGTTATTTCTAAACACTTGAGAAACACTGGAATTGAAGTGTATTTTCGGATCAATATATACGTCCGACGAATAAAATCAATGCACAAAATGGTTGTCCAGAAACACACCAATACATCGAGTATCCAATAACCACAGCTCGGGTACAGCACTGCCAGTGACAGCAGTGGCAGATATAACATGTAAAACAGTTGAGACATATAGAACTTGGTTATCGGCGCCGAGAAAAACATAACAATCATTTGTCCCAAAGGGGGCTGTTTTACGACAAACATTTTTTGCCTAATGTAACCACTTTTACCCCTTTGTCTGAAGGCATCGGTCATTGTTGGACAACCAGCCACTGGTTTGGGGAACATAGGGTTAACGTAACCCACTTTCACTGAGTCGTCGGTGTGTGCTGTGGTCACGGAGTGATTGTCTTCTGTATAGATATTGTCGTAAATGTTATCAAACTCTTCGTCTTCTTTGACCTCATTGTCCGGTACTTCCAATTCATTGCTCTTGAATCGCACCCAAACAAAGAGTGGGAACACAAGGAAAGCACATAAAATGATTTTGATTGAGGGAGGGATCGATACAATACCCCAATTGATTTCCCGAAGTCTTATATTTCCGAGGAATGTATTGGTCAGGAATTTCTGACAGCAGGGATGGGCTAAAAATTGTCGTAACTGTGCGTTGGCTGCGATGTCGACCGCAGTCTTATAGTTCCAGTCGTTTATCGATTGATTCAATACATTGTTTGCGCGACTAATGTCTTCATTATAGCAGACGTCGAGCACTCCGTTAGCAAAGTCTGCAAATCGTTTGGACTTTTGCTTTAAATCTGATTTCATGTTATTGTCGATCGCATACCAGGACAGGCGGTCGAACAGCATAGATATGACTAGTGCTAAGTGGACAGGTTGGTCAGAGTGCTTCCAAAACGCTTTCGCCAACTTATCTCTGTTTTGCATAACCGCCCACATTGTCAATAGTGTCAGTGCTTTGCGTTCAGCGGAGTGGGCATTAAGTGGATACAAACCCATAACATTTAGATGCAAGTGCTCTGTATTGACAAAGTTGTCTAAACCGGTGCAGATCTCTATCAACCAATTGAGTTCATTATCGATGAAATACTTCGGTTGTTTAGCACCGGAAGGTCGACCCAAAATATTTTCCCAACAGTGGGTGCGGTAGAAGTCATTGTCGTAAATAAGTTTAAACAAACGATTGAGTCTCGAAGGGGACAGAAATTTATGCAATTGAAAGCCAAGGGTTAGAAATAATTCAATGAATTCTTCACGATTTGGACGAATGAGTGCCGACTCAAAGATATTTTTGTCTAATTTGACGATATTATTGGCATTCCTGCCGAAAATCACATCCTCGGCCACATGTGCACAGTTCCAGTCCATCGTTAGCTCCAAGTCTTTCAAAAAGTTTTCCGTTGAAAGTCTTTCATTACTTTTTCTAGACTTAAGTAATGATAGCAACAAATGTTGGCTCAGGTGTCCTAAATCGCACGAAGAACTGTTATGCATGTTAAGGACAGTCAGATACTCCCGTTCCTCTTTCCTACTAAGTCTAACACATTCTATGATGCGATCTCTCAATAGATTTCTTGTTATCGTATTATCTTTTAAGTCATGAAAATATGAAATAATTTTTTTACTGAGCATTGGTTTCATATATTGGTCTATGAATTCCAGATCCCATGAGTGAAGACCAGGACATCGATGAGTGATCTCAAGATAAGCGAAGGCAATCAGGTCTGCGATACCACCGCTTCCGCGAAGAATCACAACCGGAATATGTTTTTTGATGAGTTCTACCACTAGTTTAACAGTTTCTCCGTCGCCTTCAATCACAATCGTCACAACCGGTACTTCAGTGGATTCAATGGACACATCCCTATCCAATGAGTCGGGTGTTGAAGACACTATAAATAATATTTGTATAAACACTAAATTCAATTCTTTGTATTGATTTCAAACCCCTTTCCGTCTGTTTTAGTGATTCTCTGGTCAAGAGATCAATGAATTTCATAGTGAAGTCGTCGATGCAATTGCTTTTCTTTTGTTTGTCCCTGATTACAATAAAGTGGGTGTGATTTGAGTCCAATTCAAACTTATCCCCGTATAATATGCCCTCGTTTTCAATGTTGATGTGTTCCTAACAGTGATTGAAAAGTTAATGACAATGAAAACAGACATTGAATTCAATCATCACTTTATTAGATGCGGACAACACTTCTCCATATCTGATGTCATCTTCGGTGACAACTCCTATCAAATTAGTCAAACGAGTGGTTAATGTCCTTTTGATTCTCATTTTGTTGGTCTCGTTTTGAATGGCACTTCCGATCAGATCAGAGACACCAGTGTTGACACCCTTAGTAAAGATCCACATATTGGTAGAAATTGCGGCCTTTTTTCACATAAAATAAATTACAATAAATGTTAAAATAGTTTTCAATCAATGATTACTTCAATCAATCCTTTTTGAAATGTTTTGATTTGTCTTTGATTTTGCCAATGAGTTGAATGACAATTGTTTGAGACAATGAATGTCACAATCTTCGGGACCTCCAGTTCCCAACAATTATGCATAATCTTTGCCACCACTTCAATGTCAACACTAGTGGTAACTCTAAGGAATGGGTGGCCCTGTCATTGAAATATACATACAATTAGTGACCAAAAAATGTTAAATCAATTGAAGACCTCATCGAAACTGAATTTATTCCAGAAGTGAATGATTCCGCCGGAAATGAATCCGTTCTCAGACTCTTCGTCTTCAATGGAACTGATTTGAGATACTTTTGAATTAAATCTATTGAAAGCCTTTCCACCACTGGTTTGACTCAATTGACTTAATTGTCTTAAATTCAAAGTCTTCGGCCGTTTCTTCTGATGGGATGACACCTGAGATGTCAGTCGCGCAAAGTTTTTAATCTCCTGGTCGTCGGCCACCACATCGTTCTCCTCTTCAAAGCTGTTCCTCTGAGCGCGAGCTAAACGGGAAGCGATTTGCAGTCGACTCACAAATGTCTTGAATATGGGTTTAGATCTCCGGCCAATCGATGAAATACTTTCAGTCAGTGAATGCTTTCTGTCATTAGTTTTCACTGAATTGTCTGAAGAATTGTCTTTAATATCTGAAGACATGACTGCAAAGTGTGAAAAGTTTTTCTGAAACACAAAACAATAAAATATAAAACTTTTGCGAAGAAATTGTTTACAAATAATAAAACTTTTGAAAACAATTTTACTTTTAGTTATTTATTAGACTTTTCCTAACATTGAATACAAAATCTTATCAAAGATTTAATGTTTTATAAATTATAAGCTTTTTGCAGTCATTTCTCAGTATTATTTACATTGAGTGTGAAATATACTGGCTTAGTTCAAAAATTTAAGCTAGCTCATCTCACCAATCGCAAATTAGCTTTCATTATTAATGAGCGATTATTTACCTCTTATTAAACACTTAAGTGCTATTTATGGCCACAAATAATAGTTAACTAATGATTCATAAGCACTGCAATGAGATCCACATTTGAATATCAATTGTAAATCAAATGTCAAAAGAGATAACATATTTTTGAAACAATTATTTACAAGATTTTGAAAAATAATCGCAAAATACCTGTCATTCTGTTAATTTGCAAACTCCTGTATAATACCAGTGCTCTTAAATTTGACACAATTATCAATGTTTGCATTTATATGAAACAGTGATTAACACCTAATGTGTTGTTGAATTAGTTACACATAAAGCACACATCAAATGCTGCATTAGTTTAACATTTCAAACACATTATTAGTCCTTATCTCAAGTCTTGAGATAATTTGAACACAAATTATAAGAATATTTTGTTTCAAAGAAAAAGATTAAAACAATTATTGAGAAAAAATTCCAACAATTCTCTAAACATTTGCAAACATTTCAATACAAGAGTTGATAATTGAGTGCAAAATAAAAATCTGTTTTCAATTGTATTTTTGTATTTTTTTCGCTTAAATACGTAAAAAATTGAAACTTTAAATAAATGAGTAGTAAATGACATGTTGTGTGAAAAATATGGTTTAAATTTAAACACATTTTTTTAGAGCAGCTATTAATCAATTGAAAGACACTTTAATCCCATTTAAACTCCGATATAATTACTATAACTTTGTTTTTAACATAAGTTTTCAAAACTATTTATAAAAAGTTTTTCCTAACTTTTGATCAAATATTTGTCTATCAATTAGTTTTGTTTTGTTTTGTTTACACCAAAATTATCAATCATTGAAAAAATTAAGCAAGGTTACTTTCATTTATATTTTATTTATGCTAGACAATTTTATAACTAAGTATAAAAACTATAGTAATTAAAGGTTTTTTAAACTTCAGTTAAACTTAATTATTATATTAGCTTTGATGACCTTGCACATTGATTCTTTGAATAATCACCATGGATAATTAATTGAGATGGAAATTATCAAAAATAATTTGAATGTTAATATTCGCTCTTTTGGTCCTTTTCTAAGCGGCAATACATTACAAGAATTCTTAAGTGTTTTATAGAAAAGGTATAACAAATGAGAATTGAATTCAATATTGAATACAATTTTGTGAATAGTTTTGTAGAAAATTGTGAAACAATTCAATCGTTTTATTGAATGAAATATATTTGCAAAACATTTCAATCATTTAAAAGTGTTTTGTAAACAAACCATTGAAGTCATCGTTGAAGACACCACTGAAGACACCACTGAAGACATCAATTGAGTGGTAATGAGTGCTGAAAAGGCTGAAGACCTGCGTCTGAAGGGCAACCAATGTATGGCCGACAAGAGCTATGCGGAAGCGCTCCTCCACTACAGTCACGCCATAAAAGTAGACAACTCTTCAGCAAAACTGTATTCAAACAGAAGTTTGGCTTTTCTTAGACTAAATCAATACTATTATGCCATTGAAGACGCAAAACAAGCCATAGATTTAGACCACAATTGGTTCAAAGGATACCTCAGAAGAGCGGACGTGGAGTTCGAGTGCGGTCTCTATGAGTTGGCCCTCAAGTCATACCATTTGTCGCTACACTTCATGTCTGACCAAAACTGTGATAATTGTGACAAAAATGAGAAATTAATTAATATTTCAATTAAGAAAACATTGGATAATCTCCAGAAGCAAAAGGCATACGACTATCAAATCCCATGGATTGGGGCAGCGCTTGGATTAGTGGCCGGAATGGCATTAATCACTTGGGATTATGTCTCCAATTACTCCAACCCTTTCGTCAGACACCCGATCCTTAAGTTATTGATCATTGGTTTCGTGTCTTTAATATTCTTTTATTTGTCTAAAATGCACAGAAATTATACCCAAACCTATAGGGAATCACTTCTTAAGCCACCACTGGATCTGTTAAGTGATTACTAGGTTTCTTAAGCCATCACTGGATCTGTTCAGTGATTATTAGATTTTTATCCATTCTTTCACTTCTTTTCAATGAATTTATTGTTTTTTAAATTTTTATTTTTTATAGATTTCAATATAATTTTAAATTATAATAGAATTTTGATTATTTCCTTAATCTTTGTGCCCCTTAAGGGGTATTTTAGTATTTAACTGACATATCCCTTAATTATTATCAAATTTAAAACTCAGTGAAAATATCGACAATTTTTAAGCAAATTATTGTTTAAATTATAAATAATTTAAATTTTATTATAAATACATTAATCAGGGATAAACTCTATTAATAACCCTTTCCTCCAATTATTCAGAAACATTTTAATTTGTAAATAAATGGTGAAATGTATGCGAATTTATAATTGAATTAATTTTAGACTAAACGGTGAAAATACAATGTTTTGACCCTTTCCTACCATTCCTTATAAAAAGGAGTTATTTTTGTTGAATTGTTTCTCTAAATGTCTTATTTTATTTGACATCACATCCAAAGCTATAATTAATTTCAAATTATTGCCAAAAGTGAATAAAAAATCTTAAAGTAATTGAAATTAATATAAATTTAAATAAAATTCAAGTCATTATAAACTTAACGAGTATTTTGTGTTTCAGTGAAACGAAATTAATCATAACTTTTGACCCTTTTTTCAATCGATTAAAGAAATTCAGTATTAATTTACTATTCATTCAATTTATGTCATAATTAAGTGTTTTTTTATTCAAAACCAAAACAAAAATAATTTTCATTTATATTTCAAATTTGGTTTTCGTTTGAATGAAGTGAAAACTAATATCAAGTAATCATAGATAGAGAGGACAGAGAGGCCGAGGTATAGACTGAATAGACCTCCGATAGCGCAAATAAAATCAATTAAATTAGATTTTGGTAAATGTATTAAAGTTGTTTCACCAAGCTGATTGCCAAACACTGTGATATATGTGATGTCTGGACTGTCTTTCGTCAGGTTGTGAGTGAGGTATAGGTCGTTGTCTTCCAGTTCATGTATATCGTAGTCATAGATGTGTTGATTGCAATCGGGTTTACAGATCTGAAGACACAATAGCTCTGAATCGTAGGCCAATTGGTGGACATTTTCCCTATTGTTTGAACTCAACTGCAGAGACATATTGCAAATACTTGTGTTGGTATACCTTTTGCCGTAAATATCTGTTGAACCAAATCTTAAGCACTGGTATTTAGCGATGACCTTATCGTTAGTGCACTTCATTACACATAGATCTCGAGATAGAGTGTAAATATCCTCTGGATTTGAATACTTCTCGTAATAATGACAATCAGTTTTGTAAGGTTTCGGCAATTTATGAAATGTTCGCTTACTGTACGACAAATCATAGGTTTTATTCACTTTCAGTACAAACCTTCGCGACGCGTATATCAATGAGTTGACAGTCGCCGGTGCTCTCGACTCGTGTACTACAATGAATATGTCTTTAACCGAAAAACCAACTTTCCATTCATTAAATTGTGTAAAATTGATAGAAAAGGATCCAATAATACTCCGAACCTCTTCCAGGTCTCTCACATTTGTTTCTCTGAAGATGTGTTTTGAATCGTTTTGTTTGACATTTATTTGTGTGAAATATGTCCGACACTGAGAGACAAAACTTATTGAATGATACTTAGGATAACATAGAGTGCTGTCATAGAGAACGCATTTGAGTCCATCATTGTCTAAGTGTCCAAAAACGGCGTTTATATCACTAATCAATCCAAACTCACTTGACATTGCTTCCAGTGCTTGGATTCCTCCATGATCAATTAGAATTTTGATGACACCGTTATCTTCTTTGGCGGCATTGTGAGCGAGGGCTACCCTAGCGGTGGTGAATGGGATTCTGTATGCAATAGTAATAGTGTTCTTGAATTGTATCTCAAACTTTGGGTACTTTTCGCAAACACTAATACTCGGAAACTCTAAGACTGTGTTCTTGTCCTCGGTTTCAATCATTACTATTGTATTGAACTCTAAATATGTTATCAATAATCCAATTGTTTGGTACATAAGAACTGCTGTACAGATGAGACCAAAAATAAGTTTGAAAACAAAATTAGGTTTGAATTTATCATTATTTTGATGACAGATATCAATCACTTTTGAATGACTTTCACTAATAATAAATGGTTTTACTTTTGCATTAATTTTTAGTTTTTGATTAAATTTCAATTTTAATGACTTTTTAATCATTACTGACACAAATTATTCAACACTTGATATCAATTATTGATAGCTTTACTGAACTAATGGTCAGAATTGAGAAAACTCTCATTTAATTGAAAATGTTTTTTGAATTAATGTTTTATTTATTAATAAATAATTTATTCAAATATTTTCCTTACATTTAATAAGTGTTACAAAAGTTAACATATTTTTTATTGTGTCTCAAATGAAAAGTCAATTATTTATTGATTATTTGTTTTTGTTTTTTATTGAAATAAGATTTCCATTAAATGAATGCAATATTTATTGAAATATTTCAATAATTGTATTAAATTTTATTGATTTTGATTTAGTTTTACATTAATTTTATAACAGTTTTCATTATATCAATATTTGATACAATGTTTGAGTGATTGAAAGGAAAAGTTTATTTATTTTTAATATTTAATGACAAACAATACAAAATAAAATCACAAACTGAAAGGACAGATATCCCGAGCCATAGACTGAACAGACCACCGATTGCACTTAGAAAATCAATCAAGGTTATCTTTGGTGAATGATTATAACGGGTTTCACTCAATTGTTTGCCCATAACTGACATATAAGTAATGTCTGGACTGTTTTGCTCTGATCTGTTGTGAATCAGTTGTACTTCGCTGTCATCGACTTCATTGAGTTCAATGTCATAGATCTCATGATTACAATCAGGTTTACATAATACATGACAATGAATATTAGCATCATGCTCATGTTTATGAAGAGACATGTTTGTGGTTTTATTATAAGTGCATTTAATAGCATTGAAATATCTGAGACCATAGATAACATCTGATCCCCCCTTCAGACACTGAAATTCAGACAAAACCAAATCATTCTTACACTTAGTTATACAAAGCGCTCGAGAATTGCTGTAAACATCGTTTGGATTTGAGTTGAGGTCATAATAATGACAATCAGTTTTATAAGGTTTTGGTAGTCTTTGTATACTTTTCTTACTGTAAGACAAATCATAGGTTTTATTGGTTTTCAATACAAATCTTCGCGACGCGTATATCAATAGCATGTTATTAGGGGGTGATTTTGAGTCGTGAACCAAAGCAAAGATATCTTTTTCAGGCAAATCCCCCTTTAGTTCATTGATTTGAGTGGTATTTATAGAGAAAGTCGAGACAATACTTCGATATTCTTCTAATTCTTGGATTTGAGTTCTTCGGGAAACCCTTTCACCAAAAGTTCCGTTTGAATTGATTTGACTAAAGTATGTCCGACACTGAGATACCAAACCCATTGAATCAATGTTATAATAACATTGAGTGTTATCAGTCGTCAAACACTTAATACTATTTTCTTCTAAAGTAAAAAATAAAGTATTAATTTTTTCTTCGTGTGAATCCATCATAACTTCAGTCAAATTCTGTACTTTCATGTTAAACAAAAATTTGTTCATATCAAATTTAAGAGCACCATTATCTAATATACTTGGATCCAGGTGCATTAAAGACAGAGCAGATCTAATAGAAACCCTAACCACCAAACGATAGCCATTGAAATGCATTTCTATTTTCGGGAACTTTTGACAAATACTAACACTCGGGTACTCAAGCACTGACTTCTGGGACTCGGTTTCAATCATTACTATTGTATTGAACTCTAAATAGGTTTTCAATAATTCAATTGTTTGATACATAAGAACTGCTGTACAGATGAAACCAAAAATAAGTTTGAATTTTTGGAAATTCTTGATATAATTGTCATTATTTTGAGAATTAGTTTTGAATACAAAAAATGGTTTCCTTTTTATCCGTTTAATAAATAAAACATTGTTTTTGTTAAACATTTTTCTAAACATTTTGTTCATTGTTTGTAATGAATGTCTAAAACGATAAGAATTTACTAAAAGAAAACAATTTCTTTGTAAATGAAATAAATATTTACATATGAATACAATATATCGATTAATAATGAATGTATAAAATGACATTGTTTAGATTGTAAGGTTTCAATATTAGCATTTGCTTACAAATAAAATATAAAAATTCCATTTATTTAATCAATGTTTTATTTGTGCATGTACAGCTTATTCATGAAGATATCAATAAATAAATGAGTAATTATTAGTGTTATTATTATAAATCATATAAAAACAGTTTACACTTAATTTCACATTCATTACTCATTACTCATTCAAATGCATAGAATATAAGACGGATTAAATTTAAATACAAAATATTTCCATTAACTAGTAAGCAATTTCACCCTGACAATGCCTGCATGCATAGCCTTTCACAGTTTTTATTACAATTACAATTCATTTCTATTGATTGGGATTTTTTTAACAAACTTTCAAATTTCAAACTCAAATAAAGTTATTAAGTCTTGAGTTTCAGTCCAAAACTATTCATTACTTTTTCAAAATTTAATTTATTTCAATGTTTGTCTCAATTCAGAGCTCTTTTAATGTTTAGGTTTTTATTATTAATTATATTTTAAGTCTATTTTCCATTGATTTTAACGATAAATAATAACAAAGAGTAATACAATGAATGATAATTATGCCAACTTTGCTGTCATTCAAGACCTGAAGCAAAGGTTGCAACTATTACTCCATAAATCAATGGTGAGTTCGAGACGAAGACCTGGATTAGTCATTGTATTACTTCGGAGGCTATGGTCAGAACCAATGACTATGTATTCGTTGATCCGGAGTAAAGTAGGCGTAACCGTCAACGATGTCCTCAAACTTAATCTCTCGCAAGAAGTGTCAGAATTGGCGGACAAACTGCTCGTCGGTTGGACTGAACTATTGAACAGAAAGGGTAGGAATAGGAGGTTACTCGAGCTCCAGAAGAAGACGGGGTCGACGACCAAAAGGTCCGTCAAATTTTCGGACAAATTGATTGTTCATAACAAAAATAAAAATACAGGCAAAGGGGGTAAAGGGGGTAATGGAGGGAAAGGTAAGGAAGAATTGGATAAAGAGAATGAGAACAACAGCACAAACATTAAGGTTTCGAAACGTATTTCACAACTTAAGGCACTCAGAGATAATGCCCGCAAAGGCAAAGGAAAGGGAAAGAAACCAATTGTTTATAAAACCCCTGAAAAGCCGACAATTAAACGAAAGTTTAATGAAGTTTACGACAAAACAAAGAAATTGATTGAAAACAAAGAAAACTTAAATCCATTTACGAGAAAAAGACCGACTTTTCAGAAGAGAACTGATTCACAGAAGAGAACAGCAATTAAGAAGTTACCACCGATTGGACAGTTGCCTCAATATAGTGCTCAAAATTTAAAAGCAAAACGACAGGAATTGGAGTCGAGTTCAGAGCCGTCTACTTCTAAAGGTTTTTCTTCACATCCTTCTACATCGAGTGCACAGTTTCATAGCCCCTGTAGTAGTGGTCTGGGAGGCCATGCACTCTACAAGAAAATTGTTAACTCAAGAAAACGCAAACAAGACTTCAGTTCTATCTCTCATTTGAGTCCATCCGCCAAAAGGGCTAAAAGTTTTGGTGTTATTGGTTGCGATAAATTAAATTTACCCCCTTTCAGGCACTCTGCGTATGGACCGGATAAACCTAGGGTTGAGAACTGGACAATACCTAAGACTAAGCCTATTATAACACCTATCGATCGTTTGAAGATAATTAAAAACCGAAGTTTAGACCCAAAGAAGTCGAGTCTGGAGTCGAGTAGAGCTCCCAAACCCTACAAAGATGAACACGAAGTGGAATTGGATGTACACAGAGTCAGGTCCGCAAAATCGTTTACAACTAATATCCCGCGCAAAGAGCACAAACCCAAATGGATATTGAAATGAGAAATGACTTTTAGTTTCAATTTATTTCATCTTTTTTTTAATTTCTTTTTTATATTTTTGTTTATTTTTGACAAATCATTTCAAATGATTGTAAAATTTTGATTTAATTTTTTAAAACCTGTTTTTACGCATAAATTATATGCTTTTTATTTAAAACATTTTTTCTCAAACTTTTTTTTACATAACTTTAAAAGCATTTCATGACTTAATTATAATATTAACTGCAAAACATATACTGACTCTTAGTTTTGAATGTTTTCTTTCAATTAGTGTTAATTAAATTCAAATATTTTTCTCTAAACTCTTGTTATAAAACATTTGAAAAACATTTTCAAAGAAAATTATTTTTCAATAAAATTAAACACTTATTAAAAAAATGTGATCTTTTTATGAATTAATTTCATGTGATTTGAAACTGTTTACAGAGATCTTCAAAATTTGGTAAAAAATATCTTCACTTTTCAATCAAAGATTTAATTCATTGCTATTTTTTTTATAATTTATGATCTTGAAAACACCTTGATTTTCAAATAACCCTGAATTATTTCCAATTTATATTCAAGTCTATCTCAACTGAGAAATTAAATTTTAAAATAACCACAAATTTATTCCGATTTTAACCAAAAATTCCGAGAAAAGTATAATTAAATCATTTACTGTAGTAATTATTTTGTTAACAAAACTGATGGAAAGGGGCATAAATTAATCCATATTTTATAGACAACCTTTCATCTATTGCTTTGGAAATTATTTATAAGACTTAGACAATAGTTAATATTAAATAAAGTTTTGTATTTTAAGGGAATCAGGAATTGTATTGAATTCCGGAAATGAGGGGTTAATTTGGTACCAAAAACAGGTCACAACTTCACTGTTATTACCAAAAACTGAAAACAGATTATTAAATAAAATTGAATTTTGAATTTCATTTTCAATTAAATCTAACACTGGATGTGAACAAACATAATGTGAGTGATCAGCCAATGGACAGGTGTGTAATCAATATATCTATAGTTTCGTAACATGGGATCAATTGATTAATTTAATTATATGATTGATTTGAACATTTGATTCAATTTGAAAGTCGAGAGAAAAAAGTTTCATTGAATGAAAAACAACAACAAAATTGAAAACTCATTGAAAATCTAACCTAAACAGTGAAAAACTGGTTAGACTTTGGCCTTAAAAATAGTTCCTTATATTCCCAGTCCTAACAGTGCCTAACATTGATTGAGAAACTCTTTAAGCATTTCTCATTTCAAATGTGTATCCAATCGTCTGAAAAATTGGTTTTAAAAAATCACTTTTACTTATCATTAAAAATATCGCAAATATTTGTGATTCAATGAAATACTCTTCAAAAATATATTAGTCTTGTTCTGGAGTTATAGATGTCTGGCATTGCATTCATTGCAAAGAGATTTTATTCCACAGGTATTACACTTCAGGTATTGAATACTTATTTTTCATTTTGTAAACAATATAATTGTATTTTCAATATTGTATTCAAATGCATGAGAAGTGCTTTAAACTATATCTTTAGTTATGTAATAAACAAAATCCATTCAGACGTGAAATATCTAATATATTATCAGAAAATTTGTGATATATTTAGAAAAAGGGGCAAAAGTTTTAAGACATCAATAGATGATAATTGAGTCAACGTTAATTGATTTCATGACTCATTTAAAGGAAAAATCAGACAATTATTAATATTATATTTTATAATCAATTGATTTAACAATTAAATCTAATTTACATTTACTTTATGATAATAACTGAGTTAGTTGTGAGGAAACCTTGGATGTAATAGTTATTTTTATGTCTTCTCTCTCTAATCTGTGAACTTTTGTGTTGATATTTCAAATATTCAAAGTAAGTTTAATATACAGTAACGTCTGTCGTCATTAGTGAATATCATTCATATCCAGGTATTGGTGTGAATGTCACTTATATCCAGGTATTGGAGCAAAGAATACATAGAGTAGTAAATACTGTAAATGACTTAACAAAAAGTTGTAGTAAAAGATAGGGAGCAGAGGAACAGGCGATTAAAGTTTAGTGTCTGCTATGACAACAGCACTTCCAACCACTTAAATATTTAGCCAATACTTGTTGTCTCTCTTATAATGAGTTAATTCTGTTATTATATTATATTAACTATAAATTTGAATCATATTTTCAATTCATATGAAACATCAACTCTAATAACACATTAAACTCAATATTGTGTGACAAGAGATCGAAATTTTATATGTGTTTCAATGAAATACACTTTTAGTAAAATTGATTAAATATTTGTTAATTAAAGTCAAGAAAAATACCATATTTTGTAAAAGTTTATTTAAATTTGATGTATTTTTTCAGTAATAGTTTGAAATTTTCCTGAATATTGAAGTTATCGTAAATTTTTCCGTTTAATGTATGAGTGCTTCTCAAGAATATTCTTATCAGAGACAAGTTACTAATGATTTCATCAATAAATGTAAAGTTTTTTGTGTAAATCGTGTGAATAAGTGATAACTAGTTTTGCCATTAATTGAATGTTTGAATAACTGATGACTGAATGAAATGAATATTATTTTCATTTAAACAATTCATTGATTATTATTCACAGGAATTACTGCTGTCTCTCAACTCAACTAATACTGTATTTGGTGGAAAACGCCTACTATTTTCAAACAAACCGTTCAAATGACACATTAATTAATCGTTATCTCAATAGCAATATAAAAATACTTTGCTTTGTGTTTAAGTTTAATATTAAAGTGAATTGAAATCAAAACTATTGACAATCGCTGTCATCAGATCAGAGGAGAAATCCACTGAAAGAAGATAACAAAAGTGTAATAAAGTGTCGGTCCGTCAGCACTCAGGGTCTCAGCAGTGGATAGTACTCAAACTTTTTTGATGAAAAGTTTAAATTTATTTTATTTTAATTATTGTAATCAGCATTGAATGTAATCAACGGTTTTATTGAACGAAATTATTTCAACTAATAATCAGTTTTTATTCAAAAGTTTTCAATATTTAATAAATTTTAAACAACTTTTACACAAAATATCTGTCGATTAATATCTCGAAGAATATCCTGAAGACTAAAATATGTTTGATTCAAAAGGACCTCTTGATAACCAATCGTTCAAAAACGTGTCCAAAGATTGGTCACAATTTCCAGGCCTGCCCTTCGCACTGGACTTCGAGGCAGAATTCTCCAGAGATTTTCATCGCCAATGGCTGTACCACAACTGGTCGGTCGCCCTCTATATCAGCGTTTGTTATGTAATATCAGTACTGGTGGGTCAGCACCGGATGAGCAATCAGAAGCCCTATGGCCTACGAGTGCTGTTGTTTTGTTGGAACACATTATTAGCCATTTTCTCCATTTGCGGAACAATTCGTTGTTTACCCGAATTTATTTCAATAATAAGGACCTCGGGCTTTGACTCATCCTATTGTAGGAGTTCATACTATAACGACGTGAGGCTAGCCTTCTGGTACTGGCTTTTTGTGTGGTCCAAAGTGGTTGAGTTGGGGGACACGGCATTCATCGTATTGAGAAAACAATCACTAATATCTTTGCATTGGATACATCACGTACTGACCCTAACCTACTCTTTCTTTGTGATCGGAGAGGCTCCGGGAACTGCCAGATGGATGGTTAACATGAATTTCGCCATTCATTCAGTTATGTATACATACTATGCCTTCAAAGCGCTTCGAATCCCAATTTCCAGATCCATAGCAATGATCATAACTATTGGGCAGATCTTACAAATGATTTTTGGACTCTATGTTAACTTTTATGCATTTCATACCAAATGGACGGGTAATAAATGTGACACATCATTGAGTGCCTCCACATCTGGTCTATTACTCTATGCCCTCTTCTTCGCCCTATTCGTAAACTTCTTCTACCATTCCTATGGCTCAAAATATATAGGATTTACATTCAAGTCGTTCCGAAGACTACTTCCCGGCGCCGTTAGACACGTACTAAACAAAGTGGACTAAAAATGACTACTTTTTCATTGAGTGCTTATTATTATTAAATTTCCTAAAAATCTTCTTTAAAATTGATTTCCATTTGAATTACAATCATTAAATGAAATCCTTTTTATATTAGAGATTAATATCAAATATTTTGAACTCATTTTTAGTCTTTTATACAATTATTACAAAAAATGTTTCATTTTTGTCGTGAAATCAATTGTTTGTCAATTCTATACAATGTTTGCATAATTTTTATATAAAATTGTTTTTAAAAACTAATTATAAGTTTTATTCATATTTTTTGATTCAATTCAGTCTTCAATTTGACTTTGATTTTGAATTTGTGCCCAAAATTTTGATCAAATTAGTATTAATTACAAACTTTTCTAATGTTTTAATTTTTTATCTAAAGATTTCTTCACTTTTTGTTTTAAAATAAATTTGAATTTTATTTTAATTATTAACTTTTATTTTGTTGGAAAATATGTTCTGGATACTTTAGTGTCAAACTGACCCAAAGTGCTCTCTGACCTCAAAATGCCATCATATCCTGAATTTACTGTTTGTTTGGCCCAAAAAGGTTTTCTGTTTTAAAGTCCAAACCCTCCGATGGACTGAATATTTCTCAGTCTTAAGCTTATCCTTAATTTTAAGTCTAATCTAATCGTAAACAACAAAATCAATGATTATATAAATTATTTATTTTTCACTGTTTTTATTGAGAAAAATATTCATAACTATTATCATAAAAATGTGAAATTTGAATGAATTGATGCTATTATTGGCTAATGTTTTATCATTTGTTATAATTTCATTCAATGCCAAAATAATAGTGTAATATAAGTGAAATTAAATTTTTTTATTGAATATAAGTATTAGTTTTTTGTTTGTAATTTAATATTCAAAGCCATGAATACACTATTGATTTATCATTAGATGAGAGAAATTTTGTTTTATTGAAGTTGAAATCATTAGCAAAACATAGACTCAAACAAAACCAGTAATTAATTTTGATATTTCAATAGACTTTCAACTCTTGTTATATTAAGTGCTGAAGAATTGAGTTATTATTGAAGGACTTCTGAAAATAGATTTTATTGTAATTATAACCCAATTTTGAAATAATAAACGATTTAATGAAATGATAAAAAAAATACATATTTTGTGAGTCGAGCACAAAATCATCAATATTTCAGATATGGTTCAAAACATTCAATTAAATTGCACTCTCATTGAAATGGCTTACAATCTCTTGACATTAAAATAGTTGCCAATAAATTTGATAAATCATTTTCATATAAAGTTACACTGAATATAAATTTATTGTTTCTTAAATTGCATGCATTGTTTCAAAACTATAAAATATAGATTGTATTACAATTGAAAGTAATATTGAATACAATATAAGAGGAAAAAATTCACATATTTTTCATTTTGTGTTAAATCTTTTTGAACTCAAACTTAAATTGCAATCAAATTTATGGTAAAGACTCTAAAAGATGAAAAATTTATGTTAAAATTGTTGTGAAATTAGGTTTTATTACAAATTCACTTAAGAGTCGTCTGTTTTTCAATACAAATGATAATTATTTTTGGATTTAATGTTAAATATAATTAATTTATAATTTTATTTCACTTAATATTAATAATAGACTAAAAAAACATTAATTGAATTAAAAGTTATATTAACTTTTCAGATGAATAAATATAACGCTGTTATCATTGATAAGCGATGTTTATCTATATAAAGCAATCAATCAATGAATCATGGTCATCTAGGTCTACAGCACCTAGAATAAATTGAAAGGAAAATGTTTTATCTGGGTCAAATTAATTAGGACTGTTATGCATTAAATAATTGAACGGAAAGGCTTTTATTAATATACCAGTGCTTATAAAATGTACCAGTTCTTATCAATTTCTGATTTTACAAAAAAGTTATATTTTTTTAAACAATTGTTTTATAAAAAAATAGTTTTAAAATATTTTTAAAATTAATTTTAAATTCAAATAATTATTGAAAAATGCAATCAATTATTGATACGTTGTTTATGAATGAGTTGTTGTCATCTCATGTCATCGGCCGGACTGTCACTACCGGTGCATAACAAGTGGTAATTTAGGACAACACATGAAAGTCCATCAAAAATGTCAATAAAATTGTGTTTTATTTGTAATTTAAATGTCTTTTACTCTAAAAATATTAAATTAATGTCAAAACCATTGAAAACACAATATATTGACGTAAATTGTGTTCAAATGGTTTCCATAGAGACTGAGATGAAGTGCCAAACAATTGAAGACAACATATGTCTGACATATGTGTGAAATGTGTGTCAAATGAGTCATTGTTTTGACATTTAATTAAGTGTTAGTTGTGTTAAGACATTGAGATTAACCACAATTTGTGGACCAAATGGAGTCCGTATTGAACCGAATCAGAGATACCGTGTCCTCAACGGTAATACAAGTGACCAACAACTTGTCGACAGCACTGCCCGGCAATCCGTTGACCCGCGAGTATGACCTCATCGGACACATCGGTTCCGCCGGACCTCAACTCTGCCTTAAGATCTTCGATGCCATCAAACGAAGCACTAGAGAAGAGTCGGCGCTCTTTGTGTGCGATAAGAAAGCATTGGATCAGAGGTTCAACAAAAAAGATAAAGAAATGGTTTTAGAGATGATTAGGAAAGGCGTCAATCAATTGACTCGTTTAAGACATCCATCGCTTCTCACTGTTCAGCACAACATCGAAGAGAGTAGGGATTCGATAGCCTTTACTACCGAACCTGTGATCGCAAGTCTGGCCAACCTATTGGGTAATCGGGAGAACACTCCCAACCCTATCGGCGAAGACATAGAGAACTATGAGTTGTTTGACGTTGAGATCAAATACGGTTTACTTAAGATCTCCGAAGGCCTGGCCTTCCTTCACAATGACGTGAAACTATTGCACAGAAATATATGTCCGGAAAGTGTTGTCGTCAACCGTAACGGCGTTTGGAAGGTAACGGGCTTTGACTTCTGTGCCCAAACCATAGGCGCCAATGAAACTCCTCTTAAGTTTCCGCACTTGAATGCACTCAACTATTCAGACGTTCCCACCATTTGTCAGCCAAACCCTGATTATATCGCACCCGAATATCTGGACAAAGATGTGACGAGTGTTGAGACGAGTGCTGATATGTTTTCATTGGGTTTATTGACGTTCACTCTCTATAACAAAGGAAAACCACTGCTTCCGAGTGCCGGCGGGTTAACAGCAAAACGCATAGAAAAGTTCAGACGACTTCCCGATTCCACCTTTAATTGTATTCCCGATGACTCCCGAAGTCATATAAAAATGTTGTTGAGTTTGGACACCAGACTACGTCCCGATGCCATCCAGTTCTCAAAACTCCACTTCTTTGATGACCTATTGGTGAAGACATTGTCGTATTTGGACGCTCTATACCAATGGGATAATCTTCAGAAGAGTCAGTTCTACAAAGGATTGCCGGAAGTGTTGTCCCGAATGCCAAAACGGGTTAAACTGAATCGCGTCGTCTCCAGTCTGGCCAAGGAGTACGTCAACCCAGATATGGTTCCATTCGTTTTGCCCAACATTTTACTCATAGCTCAGGAAACAGATGACCCGGAGTTCCAGAAATGGATTATTCCTGACCTCATCTCTGTGTTTAAGATGAAGGAACCGATTCAGGTGGGGATTATCCTGATGCAAAACATGGACTTCTTGGTATCCAAGTTCAACTCAAAACCAGATTCACTGCGCGAACACATCCTTCCATTGATATACCGCTCTCTGGACTCAGACACACAACAAATACAGGAACTCTGTTTGTCTACCATTCCATCGATGGCTAATCTGATAGACTATACTTCGATGAAGAACTCACTTCTGCCGCGACTGAAGACTATTATCCTTAACACTAAACTACTGTCGGTTCGGGTCAACAGTTTGATCTGTTTGGGAAAGATTTTGGACCATTTGGACAAATGGCTGGTTTTGGACGAAGTGCTGCCCATATTAGCCGACATTCCCTCTAAAGAACCGGCGGTTATAATGGCTTCCATTGGTATTGCACTCAAAATATTGAATGAAAACTCAGTTTTTATTTAAAATTTCTTCACATTTAAGGTATTTTGAAGATAACTATGAGTAACAACAAACTGGGAATCACTAAAGAGGTGTTGGCATCGAAGGTCATCCCATATTTGTCGCCCCTTTCCATCGAAAATGGTCTTTCACTCCAACAGGTGAGTGAAAACCTATTTTCACTTCAAAATGAAAATTATTTTTACATTTATTTAACAATAGTTTCAAACAATTATGTCATTAATCCGAGAGATGTTATGTCGAGTAGAAGAGGAACAGCACTTAAAGTTAGAGCAATTGAATTCAATGAAAGCACAGCACCAGTCGCTCTTCAATAGCACCAAAACGTCTTCAAGTTTTGACAATTTATCAAATCTAACAAACATTACGAGTGCTGTCATCACTAATAATAGCAACTCCTGTGCTCTCAGTTTAGAAGATAAGGAAAGACTTGCAAAACAGAGCGAACAAAGAGAAAGACTAAAAACTCAGTCACCGTTGACTCCCAATCCCATTAAACCCAAGGAAACACCAAAACCCAAAGACTTGACTTCAACTCTAATGAATTCAAATCTCTCTCATTTGACACTCAATTCAAATGTGAGACAAACACAGCAGTCGTTTAATACTAGTCCTTTCAATAGTCAGTTCAATGCATTCCAAACCCATACCACCAGTCCTTCGATTCCATTCCAGACCAATGCGTTCCAACCAATGCCAACCCAACAACCCATTAGACAAAACCTGTCGGCGTTTGACAATATAGTGATTCCAGACCTTAAGAGAGCAAACACTCAGTCATCACAACAACCGATGCGAACATTGAATACCAATTCAAACCAAATGTCAAACAACTGGACATCAAATATGAATGCGTTTATGACTAACACTAACAATGATTTGGCTTTCAATCAATCAAATGATCAATCCTTCGGAGCATTTATGGACTCGACCTCCGGTTCCAGTCAGACGAAGCAGTTGTCGAAGAGTGAATTGGAAGACTTCTTGAGCTAATCCTAACTCCCTTTCCCTTAATATTGTTTTTGTTGATTGATATGACATTGAATTAAATGTTTTCTTAAATCTAATTATAATTTAATTGTTTTTATTATAACTTTATATATAATATAAATATTTTACAAATTGTTGACTTTTACTCTCCTTTTAGCCCCTGTTTACCCCCTTTTATGTGACACATAATGATAGTTACAATACATATCCATATTTACACCGCTTTTCAAACATTAATTGTCCAAAAGTGACGATAAATTGCATTTTAAATCAATTTTTAATAATTTTTTGTTTTATTAATGATTTTATGAAAATATTTTAATAAAACAATGACTTAAATCATTATTAACTATACTAAGTCTGAGTGTAGTCTCTGAACCACCTGTGCTAATGGTGTTCAAAATCATTGCTCAAACCTTTCGTGTCTGACAGGGTTTTGATGCAAAAGTGTTTTGATTGTCAAATGGATTACAGAATTAATAGTATTTTCGCTTTCAATATGTTTTTTTGCATTAATTTATAACAATTAGTAACAAAAATCCATTCAATGTTTGAATGAGTTATTAATTATTAGCAAATATTTCAACACTTATTGAATGAAGTCTTGCGAACACAACATCTAATGAGACGAATACATACACTGGCGGTGGCATTGGTATGCCGTTCCCAACAGCACCCTATCTCTGAGCCATCCTATACCAGACAAAAATAGCCAAAACCACAACAATTATTCCGATCGCTATCAGCAGTAATATTATCCAAACGCTGACTCCAGCACATCCCGACTCATCCTTATCGTTGCCACAGTTGTTATAACCGTCGCACTGAAGCTCAGACCAAACGCACCGGTCGTTCTCACAATCTAAATACTCATCGCCACAGAGCTCGGTCTCAGACTTCACTAGAGTTGCATAAAATCAACAAAATTTATTTGAAATGAAAAACAGAAACATTAAAACAGAATATAAATAAACAAATGAATCGATTCTTGAGTTTGTATTAAGTGTTTGCAAACCTTTATAAGATGTGAATGCAATCTCAAAGCCCGCCATATGGTCGGAGATATTAGTGCTGGGTTTAAACTTTAATAAAATATTGCTTTTCTCCCCCTGAATGGGAACGGAAATGATTTCTTTGTATTTGTGGTCGTCATCCCTCTGTAGCCAAATCTTCTGTGGATTTGAACCGCTCTCGAAGACAAGGGTGTCGTTGTCGTGGAAAGAGATCTTTTTAACTGTGGTCACAATTCCGTGATCTATCGGTGCGTAAACTATAACATAGCACTCAAAGTCATCCTTCAGTTTTAATCCCTGATAGAGGTATGCAGTGATGACTATCACTGAGTTGTTTCCACTCGGACTCAGCTCTAGTTTATTGAGATTATGGCTGTACTGAATGGGTGTACAGTATTTGGGTATAAATGCTATCAATTGAAAGACAAGTAATTATTTTGACTATAATTTCAATTAATTCACAAAAAAATAGAGAAGTTTTAACAAAGAATGTGAAAATTGAATGCATTTTTGGATAATATTTCTTACAATTAATATTTGTTGCAATCGATAGTCGGGTTAAACATGTAATCAAAACTGCAGTTAAACTCAAAAAATTCATTTTTAAGAAACTTTTATTAACTGTTATTGAAAACTCTTTAATTGAAAACTTGATTACAAATAGCTATTAAGAAAACTTCACTATTGAATGCAATCACTCAACAAATATGTGATTTAATGATCAGTAATTGCTTTTTAAAAAAATTGATTCAATGACTGATTACACGAATATTTTCTACACTTTTCTACACTTCTTATCATAAAAACACTTTTTAGCATAAAATTTGGGCTAAACTTATATGAAGTGAATCTTTTTGATGGCAAAAAACATTGCGAGGAATAGCAACAGAACTGACATTGCGATTGAGAGCACAGTTAGCTGTTTATAAATAGTTACTCACAATTTGGCAAAAGGTTTGGCAATAGGATTGTGAGTTTGTATTCATTGCCTAAACCATTGAATAACTCGTTTCTCAGTCTCTTTCTGAAGTAAGAGTCAGTCGTTTGAATGCGTGGTTGTTGTATAGCACTGGTAGTAATGATAATGTTGATAGTGGCCAAGTATGGAATAGCAAGTGTGGAGAAGTGCCAAACCGGCGCTTTCCTCACCACCAGAACCAGACAATTGCAAACAAACATCTAATACTCAAACATTGCATTCAATTTGCATTTATTTAACGCTTTTATTATTAAAACATTTAATTCTCTTATTATTTATAGGAATTGAAACAAAACTCTGTTTTCTTGTAAAGCGTTTGAATTTTTTTTTTGCCTTTCCTTATGCTTTCACTTTTAAAAAGTTGTTTTTCAGTTCAAACAATGTTTTGAATAGATTTAAAGTAAAATATTTGTTTCATTGAAAATAAGGCCAAATCTCTTGTTTCGTAATATTTCTCTAACTTTTAGCTAAAATTTAATTTATTTACGATTACGTCATGAAAACCACTCATTATTTCAATGATATATTGATTAAAAACTCTAAATGTTTTAATACTTTCAACAGAAAAGGCGTTTAAATATATCCTTGAATTGAGATTTTGTGTATAAATTGTTTCATTTCTTCTTTCTCTCAATGAATCTGTCATTTGATTCAAATAACCATTAAATTTAATAATAACTAATCTTTTGTTATATTAAATCATTTGACAAATAAGTCAAACATTGAATGACTTTTTCTGTAATCCCTTTTGAAAAACATTTATTCAATTAATTAAATCAAATCTAAAGGAAATTAAAAAAACTATTCAAACATTTGTGTAATTTTATTAAATATTCATTGAATTAATGAATTAATTGTAAATTTAGGACAAAATCATTAATATTTGGGAAAAATTAGACCAAAATATGAATAAAACTTTTTTTTCATATATTTTTTGTTTAAAAACAAATAAATGTTTGAAATATTTTGCACATATTTTGACTTAAGTTATGATTAAAAGTATTTTTTGAGATAAAAATCAAAATTTAATTAATTTTTAAGACTTAAAGCAAAAATTCAAAAATCATTTAAACATTTTAATCAAGAATTTTCATATCAATTGATAACTCCTTCCTTATTTAAATTGAAAAGCATCTTGATAGTTTAATATTGATGAAGTATAGTGAATTGATTGTATAAGAAATGACATTGTTCATTTCTTTAATAATCTTTGATAACTTAATTTACACACTTAAATAATTATTCCTACAGCTATTTATGACCTTTCATATAATTATCAATTCCCTGGGCATTAATGTTTGACTAATAATGACTGCGAGTTGACATTGAATTGAAAGACTTGTGAAACGATTAGTCATTAATGAAGTAATGATTGAATTGTTTTCAAACTGTAATCAAAAGAGAAGTGAAAAGTGTTTACAAACAATGCGTTTGTGTTTTGGAATCCAATCAACGATTCATTGATTTCTTAATACAAAACACTTTTATTGAAAATATGAACGAAAAGAGTGAAGGAATGGTAGAAATGAGAGGAATGGCAGGAATGGGTGATAATTGCCATCAATTGGACCATCAATTGGTCACTCAATCACATGAAGACAACTGCGGATCAACTGATCTATCGATGGCTAAACAAAAGCAAGTATTCAATGAATTAATGGATTTATTTGTATTGAAAACACATGAAATTGAAAACAATTTATTGGATTTAATGTCAAAACTGATTGCATTTGAAAGACATTGTAATGAAAAGCAGTCATCGGTTGTGAAGACAAACAAACTATTGGTAAACAAAACTGTTTTGAAAGCGTTTGAAGAGTTTTCGGCAAAAATTGACAACAATTTGAAGACTTTAAGCAAAATAACAGTCAATACGAGTGAAGAAAACCATTCATTGAAACAACAATTAAATGATTGCTTAAGACGTGAAGACATTAAACGACAACAACTGAAAAGTGTTCGCAATCTTTACCACAAATTACTCAAAGAGATAGAAGAGAAGGAATGGCAGGAATGGGAGGATATCTGTGAGAAAGAGGTGGTGTCTGTCAGTGCAGACAATACCACACAAGACATCTCTTTTGATAAATTCATTGATAATCTGAAGAGTATTTTGACTTTGATTTGGTTTTCCACCAAAACTGAGGCAACGGTTAAGACATTCATTGAATCGGAAGAAGAGTTCAAACTATTTATGAAAACATTACTCAATATTATTCAGAAGTTTATCTCCGATTCACTCAAAGAGTTGGAAGAGTTTGACGACAATTGTGTCACAAATCAAATGCAATATAATTCAGATATCATTGAAAATATTTGTGGTATTTGTGTCAACATTTTCTGCCATAGAGTGATCAGAAACAGTGAGATCTTCATCGAAGACATCGACCAATGGATCGATTCCTTGATTACTATCCACGCCATTGACATTCAGTCCCAAAAAGACGCTTTAATGGCTTTGTTTAACATTAGCTTCAGTGCCAAAGGACTGGAGGTTTTGGTTCAAAAGAGTGGTTTTGTCCTCCAATTGGTTAATAATATCAATACTAATGGCAAAGACTTTGATAACAATAAGACGTTTTCATTACAATTCATTCATCACTTGATTATTCACTCCAAACACGACAGAGATATTCATAACAAACTGATTGAAGAAATCATTTATTTATTGCCTATTAATCGCATTCAAGAGATCACTGTCTCTGACTATGACTACACCGTTCGTGAAGAGGCGGCCAAACTATTGGCCACTATCGGACTCTATGCCACTCATCACAAGAATGTGTGGAAAAAGTGATTATTATTTGATTTTTGTTTAGTTTTTGTATAAAAAATTCATTTCATTTCCATTTCATTAGCTTTTTGTCAATTATTTTGTATTAATATTGAAAACTATTTATTATTTATTTAAAAAACAATTTTTTCGGCATTTCTTCAAACATTTCAAACATTTTTGTATTTATTTCAACAAAATATTTGTTTATTTTCATTATTATTAGAGAAATGTTTAATAGTTTTCACAAAAATGTTTTAAATATTTATTTATTTATTAAACGAAACAAAAATTTATTTCAAATATAATACAAATATTTGTTCAAAAAATTTATTAATTTTGTAATTATATTGAGTTTTGTTTGAAATTAATTAAAAAATAATTATTATTTACATTAAAATGAATGCAAAGATTATAGAAATTAATTATTGTGTATAGAATTGAGCAAGGTTATTCAACACACCCTAAAGTTTTGATCATCAAATCGATGATTATTTTGATTAAAACAATAATTCTGATAAAAATAGTGGAAATAATAGAGAAATGAATGCTTTTGTCAAACATTTTGTTTATTTTCATTACTTTTAAAGAAATATTTAAATAGTTTTCAAAAAAATGTTTTAATTATTAAAAAATTATTTTTTATATGAAAAGTCCAATCCTTTGAGTCCGCCATCAGATAACAGTCCTATACGTCGGTGATAGCCATTGGTTATCACTGACCCATAGCTGCCGGTAAGCATTGAACCGTAACCACCGGACAATTGTGTGCTATACTTGTTTGCGAGTGCTGTTTGATAGCCACCCGGGTATTCATAAGTGAATGGATCAAAATCTTTAAAGCTATTGCTTATCAATGGTTTGCTTATCAAATGGTTTATTTCCGGTGTGTTTATCAGCTTTGAGGGTTCGGTATGTAGTTTTGTGAAGTAAACGGATGAGTGTCCTGAAGACCCGTAACCTTTTGTCTCGTGTAATATATTTGTTGAATATGAAGATATTTTAGGCCCATATAGTGAGGAAGTGGTGGGAAGGGCTGTCAATGAGTGCGAGAGTCCCGTTGAGTAGAAGATGTTTGGTTTGGTATTCAAATATTGTGGCAATTGTTTGAAATTGTATCCATTGTGGTAAGAGTGAGCAGCACTGGTAGGTTGATTGTGGTAAGAGTGAGCACTGGTAGGTTGAGAACTGGGGGAACTCAACAATATTTCAGTTTTATATTCGGATGCGATATCATCTGCACTGTGAATGATCCGGCTATGAGTGGTCTGATCAAAGGGATCCGATGTTCTTGCATATGTACTATGATATAATCCAGGTGGTGATGATGGTGGAGGTGGTGACCAATAATTAATTTGAGGCACATTCAAGGAGGGGTAGGGAAGGGGTAGACCTAAATTGATGCCCATTTCATTGCAAAGATGACTAAATGATTGCCTTAAATCGTATCCAATATCGGCTAAAGTGATTCCACCAAGGTTACCTCCCAAACCATAGTTACCTGAAAATCCATATTGTTTTTTGGCTGCTGTCTGACTAGATGTTAGGCCATAGGACTCATAGCTTGGTATCTGTGGTCCAAATCCCTCAACCCATGAGCTGAACACCGGATCAAATGAAAGCAAAATAAATGACAAATAAATCTGAAAATGAAATTATTTTTAGAAATGCTTTCAAATCAACAAAAATATAATAAAAATACCAAAAATTGTTTGAATTTAATAAACATTTCAATACTTTTCTCAACAAAATTCAAGTGAAAATAATAAACAACTAATTAATGTGAAGTGAATTCAACTTTTGATTCAAATATTTGGACTCATTTTAATTGTTTTTAATTTTGTTTATCGATTTAGGACTCAATTAAATGTTTGGGTGGAGATATAAGACCACAAAATCCAATGTCGTTCACATAGAGGAGGAAATATATTCAAGATCTAATCGATATAATAAATACATATTGAATATTGATTGGACAAGGAAATTTAATTGGCCTGTGGCGGTGGCATACAATTAATTCACTTGTATATAATTAATTTATTTAAATAATGACCTTGCAAATTATTGCACAGTGTCATTTAATATTGAAAATTAAAGTTCAAATTACTGTATTCAATCAAATAATACCAATATTAAAAGACCAAGATTTGTTTAAAATGATTAATAATTTTGTAATTATATTGAAATTATTTGATATTAATTAAAAATAATTATTATATTAAATGAATGCAAAGATTATATTAATAGCAATGAATAATTCTGTGTAAAAGTGAACAAGGTTATATTTAATACACCTTATGATTGATGATAAAATTGATTGATATTTTGATAATTTGTTAAAACAGTGAATAATTTTGATAAAAAGTGAAATGAATTGATTTTATATCAAATATTGTACTGTTTTTGACACTAAAAGTGATAATCATTTGATTCTTCGGCAGAATATAAGACACAATCGTATTGTAAGTGATATTCAGTGAACACATGAAAACCAGAATCGCTTTGACGTCACACGAGATATGATATCATGTGTTGTATTAGACGTAAACAAAACGTTTTGTTATTTCATTTGATTTCATCCAAAACACAATCATTTAGTTTTAGATTACATTAAAACCCAATTCAATGATAATTAAAGACACAAATCATGCAAAACATAAGTCACGCCAATCACTCGCAGCTGATCTGTGGTTCACCGCTTTGGGTATGTCTTCAGATCTCTTGAGACGTTAAATGAAATGTTTATTTAGTTTTGATTGAAATAAATGTCAAATATTTTGATATGAATTGAAATCTTAAGAACCGTTTCATTGATTTAAAGGATAATTCAGTCCTTTGGTGGACAACAAGACCACAACTGACCGATTGTTTCCGTCGGACAATACTCGTCACAATCAGTCCAATAGTTATGCTTTTGTTGACTCCGTTTGACTTTCGGTACTTTTATAGTAAACCTAATCCACAGTCCATTCCCTGGCGGTCACGGAATGTGTCCTCAGCGGTAAGACATGACATCCCTCTGAGGCCTTAGTTATAGCACTTATAATACTTTGAAACCAATAGCTCTTGAGTTTGATATACATTGCCATCAGTTTCACTCATTTGCTTCGTTCGGTCACAAGTGATGTCTACTTCTGGAACACTGTTTACGAGCCGTCGGTTGACTTCATTGGTCTATCGATGGCTTACTTTCTGCAAACCATTTACCGGCGGAACGGAAGACGAATATCAATAGCACTTCAAGTGTTTTGGTTACTGAAGACATTGGAGTCAATAATACGGCTCTACTTTGAACACCATTTTAGTGATAATAATCATAACATTAATGAAAAACGACTTCATTTTCATTATCTCATCGTTTATTCCGTTTATATCTCTCTATCAGTGGTTCTCTTCTTCTTATCCAACATTTGTGATGAAGTGTCAAACTATAGACCACCGGTTGTCAGAGCCGGCAGTTTCTGTCCGCTGGAGAACGAATCGGCATTTTCTCGGATCATGTTTTCGTGGGTTTTCACGTTTTTGAGGAAAGGGTTCAACAAAAAGATTGAATTTAAAGACTTGAAAGCCATTTGTCACTCAATTAAAGCAAAATATGTTTCAAAACTTTACCTGAAGTTTGATTTGCAATACAACGGCAAAACAAAACACAAACGTCTTCTACCCGTCCTCTGGAGTCTGTGCTATAAATCAGTATTATTTAGTCATTTAATATTAGCCATTAACATATCGGCGCGTTATATCCAACCTTATATTCTCGACAATATATTGAGTTTCATAGCCGACGGAAAGGCCTTCCAATGGCACGGATTGTTATTTGCCGTCGGATTCAGCACTTTTAGCATTATTTCAAACATTAGTTTTCAACACATGCACGCAATTATGGAAAACAGTGCCATTCGATGCAAGTCTGCACTCATAGCACAGGTATATAAGAAGCTCTTTCGACTCAGTCCTCAATCGAGAGAACAGTACACTTCGGGTGCGATTATAACCTTAATGTCTGTCGATTGCAATGAAGTATTTCTATTCCTAAAGATGTCTTTAAATTTGAGTTTCGTTCCCATCAGTGTCGCCATTGGTTTGTACCTCTTATGGCAATACTTGGGTTTCGCATCTCTAGGACTGGTAGTAGTGATGCTGATTGTCATTCCCTTCAATGTCCTGATGGGTCGCCGATTGGATTCAATGCAGAAAAAGCAAATGTCTTTCAAATCCAAACGAATGACAAAAATCAGTGAAATTTTAAATGCAATTAAAATAATTAAATTGAATGCTTGGGAACTGCCGTTCATTCAAAGGGTCGGCCAATTAAGGGATGCGGAATTGAATGCGCAAAGAAAAATGGCTATTATTTATGCATTTATCGTTTTGGTATGGATTATGGCACCGATGCTATCGGCCGGTGCCTGTTTCGTCACATATGCACTGTTAGATTGGACTCATTTTAATGCAAAAACAATTTTGGTTTCGCTTTCTATACTGAATATTCTGAAGTACCCGATGGCTAACATCCCACAAGTCTTCAGTCGATTGATTCGTGCAATCGTTTCTATGAAAAGGCTATCGAAGTTCTTGAGCGCCGAAGAACTCGATGAGCACTCGATTGTCAGAAATAAAAGTAATAATAAATTAAGTGTTTGTATGGAAACCGCAAGTTTTAGTTATGGCTCAGAAGCCACACCTGTGCTCAAGGATTTGTCAATTGATATAAGAAAAGGTCAATTGATTGGAGTGGTAGGAGAGGTCGGTGCCGGCAAGTCATCCCTTCTGTCGGCCATAATCGGCGATCTTTACAAAATTAAGGGTAATATTAAAGTGAATGGAAGTATTGGTTTTGTGCCACAAATACCTTGGATTCAGAACAAGAGCTTTAAAGATAATATTGTTTTTATGGCTGAAGAAGATGATAATCGATACAAAGAAATATTGGCCGCCTGTGCTCTACTACCAGACCTTCGTGTATTGCCGTCCGGCGATCGGACAGAAATCGGAGAAAAGGGCATTAATCTGAGTGGAGGTCAGAAACAGAGGGTGTCATTAGCGCGGGCTGTCTTCCAAAACTGTGATATTTATCTAATGGACGACCCCTTGTCTTCAGTCGATGCACATGTGGGACAACATCTGTTCCGTGAAGTGATTGGTCCGAAAGGATTACTTCTCAATAAAACCCGTATTTTATGTTCACATAACTCATTATATCTTCAAAACTGTGACCAAATATATGTCTTACGTGACGGCGAAGTTGTCGGTCACGGGATATATAATGAGTTGTCAGCACTGGGACTCATACCACAGACCGAGGCTTCAGACAAACCATCGATTGATGAAATCGACAATCAATTGGTTTTTATGAAATCAAAACATTTATTTCAAAATTCATTAAAAAACAATTCATTTGAGTCAACGTTAAGACAGGAATCAAATGAAAGTACTAGCGATGAGATCACTGTCATGTTATGCGATCCCTCAGAGCCTTCTGAAACAGTGATTACCACTGAGGAAGAAGTGTTTCATTTGGGATCAGTTCAGTGGAAAGATTACGGAAGGTATATATCCAGTGTTGGAATCATTGCTTTCATAGCAATAGTTATGTTTAAATTTGGTTCAAATGGTATCGAAGTTTCACTCAATTATTGGATCACTTTTTGGACAAACAGTGAAAACAACACAATATTTGACAAAAATGACCAAATCTTCAAATTTTCAATTTATGGCTCATTCCTAGTCTTGGATGCCTTTCTTATACTATTGGCAAATATAGTCCTATTTGTGAACACAATTAGAGCCTCAAAAGCATTGCATTCGAGAGCACTCTATGGTGTAATGCGTTCTCCTCTCTCGTACTTTGATTGGACACCAATCGGACGGATATTAAATCGCTTCAGTCGTGACATAACAAGTGTTGACGAATCGATTCCCGATTTTATAATCTCATTGATAGACATCATCACTATATTCACAATCCTCTACGCACTGGTAGCTTACAAACTGACGTACCTATCCTTAGGACTGTTGGCAATCATTTCATTGTTTTATTTAATTTATGTAAATATAGTTTGCATTGAATTTGCAATCAATTAATGAAAACATTATTTATTCAGAAATTTTATTCACAAACTTCGCGTCAAATGCGAAGAATGGAGTCAATGAGCAATAGTCCGGTGCAAAGTCACTTCTGCGAGAGTATCGCCGGCACTGATAGTATCAGGGCTTATGATGTTTTGCCAAAATTCATCAAAAATTCAAACCAAATGATTGATTTAAGTCTTAACTGTTATTATCACAGGATTTCACTGAACTTTTGGCTAAGAGTTTGGTCACAAATCATCGGAACATTGATTACACTCATTGTTTCCCTTTATATTGTTTTACACAAAAGTGAGATCACTGTTGGTTTGGGAGGTCTTCTACTCGTCTATTGTTTGGAAGCGGTCGACGGCATTGCATATACGATCAGAATTATGGCTGATTTGGAAACGGATATGATTTCTGTGGAGAGAATCAGAGAGTTCTGTGATTTGAGACCAGAAAGTGATTGGAATTCTTCTGATGATAACAAACCACCGAAGGATTGGCCAAACAGTGGTTCTATTGAATATCAGTGCTATTCAACCACTTATAGGTCTGGTCTCAAACCTGTTCTCAAAGATATTAGCTTTAAAATAAATTGTGGCGAAAGAGTGGCAATAGTTGGCCGAACCGGTGCTGGAAAGTCATCGCTTGCGCTCTCATTGTTCCGTATTATTGAAGGAATTGGAGGCCGAATACTAATCGACGGATTAGACATCGCATCCATTGGTTTACATGACTTGCGATCGCGTCTAACAATCATACCTCAGGAGTGCATACTATTTGGTGATTCTTTGCGAACAAATTTGGATCCATTGGGTGACTATGAAGACAACCAGTTGTGGACAGTCATAGAAGATTGCAATTTAACTGATTTTGTGAACTCTTTGCCACAAAAACTTGACTTCAAATTGAGTGAAAGCGGCGACAATCTGAGTGCCGGTCAAAGACAGTTGATATGTTTGGCCAGAGGTCTGCTCCGGAAGAATAAGATCATTGTTTTGGACGAAGCGTTAAGTTCTTGTGATTTAGAAACCGATGAAATCGTTCAGAAAGTAATTAAAGAGAAATTAAATGATTGCACAGTTATGTCAATCGCACACAGACTGAACGCTGTCGTAGATTACGACAGAGTATTGGTCTTCGAGTTCGGATCTCTTGTGGAAAACGATTGTCCGAAGAGTTTGTTATTAAATGAAAATTCATTTTTCTATAAATTATGCAAAGAATCACAAATTGTTTGAATATTTTGTTATATTTTTATAAAAAATATTTTAATATTTATTTTTCAATTCATTTTAATTTATTTGCTTTTAAATCATTGAAATGTTTGACACAATCGGACATCAGCTTCAGTGCACACGACTGTCCGGTGTTTTGTATTTTTTTTGTATAAATTATAACTAAATTTATGAAAAATAAAATTAATTATCAATTGATTGAACACTTCGTTAAATGAGAGCACAAATAGTGGTTTGAAACTAAAATTACCAAAAGTTTTTAAAAAATGACAACAATTTTACCAAAAAAACAAAACAATTGATAAAATATTTGATAGAATTGTGAAAAGGATTTTCAAAAGTCTTTTAAAATATGAAATACTTTTATAAAATTTGATTTCATTTTCAAAAAAAAACATTTTTTTGTAATTTTAAAAATGAATTATTTTTTAAAACAATTAGTTTTAGAAAAATCAAAATCTTGTTCCCAATCTTCGAGAGCACAGGTATATAAATTGAATTTGGCTCAGGATGCTCAACCAGGGTGGTGTTATGGGCAGGAATTTAGACGATGCCGAACCAGAAATGCAAACCAATTACTACTACTTTCTGCTCCAACAGTACGACGACAAACGCCAGGCCTTAGAAGATAAGCGCCAGAAGAAGGCTCAGCGAAATACTGCACAAAAGATCGGACACGGGATTAGAGGGTTGTTCACCAAAAAACAAAAACATCCGCCCTATGACAAGGATTTCCAATTAGCCGGCGCTGCAGCCTATGGTTACCACTACGACCCCAACCCTTATATTCCAACCGAAGCGGAAGCCGCAGCCGCAGCCAAATACAATATGCCTGTCCAACCCCCTCCCAATTCTCGAGTGAGGGAGAGGTATGGACCGGTAGGTTGGGAACAATTCTACCCTCAATGGAATGCCATTGGAAAGGATTATGAGAAGAGCTGTTTGAATGCCGAACAGAAGAAGTATTTAGAGAAAAGGGGTATTATATTCAGGAAACAGTTGGGAAAGGGAGGGTTTGGAGAGGTTTGGTCAGTCAAAAGAACAGTTAAGGGACAGCCGGGTAAACAAACCTTAGCCTGCAAAGTTATGAGCATTAAGATGTATGACCAGCTCTACTCTGTTAAGGAAGCGGTGGTTAAGCTGTTGCTGGAGTCAGAGGTAATGAAAGGACTGAATCATCCAAATTGTGTCAAACAATCAGATGTCCTCCAAATTGAGGATCAAATAACGGGTTTTCCCTTTTGTTTCATATTTCAGTTCATGGAGTTATGCGACGGATCTCTGTTTGACATGCACTGGCAATTACCAGGCAAGAAGATGGATGAAAGTGAGGCCAAGCATTGGTTCATTGATATCAGCAATGGGTTGAAGTATTTACACGACCAACACATCAGTCACTTGGATATAAAACCCGACAATATTTTGTACAAAATGGACTTAAACGCTCCGCGCAGTCAGGTTATTGTCTACAAGCTCACAGACTTTGGACTTTCCATTAAATTCGAAGCACTGGTACCCAATGTGAGTTACAAAGCACAGGGAACTCCTATATATATGGCACCAGAGATCAGGTCCGGGCCGTATGAGACCAAACCTGCAGATATATATAGTTTAGGTTTGACTCTCATCTCAAGTGTTGTGAATATAAATAGAGAGCCCATTCCACTCCTTCGGGCAATGAACCAAGGTGGTGCTATGGCTGCTCAATACAGACTGGATAATCATTGCTTGGATTTGATCATAAATATGTGCAGAACTGATCCACAGCAGAGGTGGACAATAGATCAGGTGTTGGGCTCCCAATGGGTGAACAGTCCGTAGATATTGAGTTGTTTTGAGAAAACATGAAATTAAAGTAAGATTTTGTTAAAAAAATCATTTCATTTGCAAATCATTTGATTTTATTTGAATTATAGATATTTAATGAAATCATTGAAAGAATAGCATAAATAAATACCACATATATTGTTGACATACCTGTGCTCTTATAGATGTTCAGTAATTCCTGGGTTCACTTCAACGACCAATTAAATTGATTTTTGTATTTATATTAAAATTTAATAACAATTCAATAGATTTTCAATAAGTTTTGAAAACAGATAAAACAATTTGAATACAAACTGACGAATACAGAGCACAGGTATTTGGAAGTACTTCACTAAAATGAGCTTTCAGGGTATGTTTGGTCACAATGTACCTGATGAACAGCCGCAGATACAGGAGGGTTACCTGGATTATATCCAACAACAAAACATAGCCAAACGTCACGCTCTTGAAGCCGAGCGCAGACGAAGAACTGAGAGAACGAAAGGACAGAAAATTAGGGACCGATTCAGACGTATGTTTGGTGGCCAACAACCAGTGCCCATACCTGCCGACCCAAATGCACGATTACCCCCAGCGTATGGCCATTACGCCGACCCAAACGATCCAAACACAGTGTATGAACGACAGGGACCGGTGGGTTGGGAACAACACTTTCCTGAATGGGATAACGTTGGACAGGACTATGAGAAACCCTTTATGAATGACGACCACAAAAAGTATTTTGAAAGGAAAGGTTACTTTTTTAAGAATGTGTTGGGAGAGGGAGGGTTTGGAGAGGTGTGGAGAGTGAAGCGGAAAGTACCCGGTCTTCGGCATAAGGAGGAGTTAGCATGCAAGATTATGTCCATCAAGAGTCAGGAGATAAGGGGGTATTCTGTGAGGGATGCGGTGTCTAAGCTGTTGTCGGAGTCAGAGGTGATGCGAGAACTCAATTATCCGCATATCGTTAGACAAACGGATGTAATGCTAGTCTCGGATGAGATAACAGGCTTTCCCTACAGTTTTATCTTTCAGTTCATGGAGTTATGCAACGGTTCTCTTGTGGATATGCACTTAGACCTACCCGGGATGAAAATGGACGAAATGGAGGCCAAGGAGTGGTTCAGTGATGTGGCCAAAGGTCTCTGTTATTTGCATAACCATAATGTCAGTCACTTAGACATAAAACCCGACAATATTTTGTACAAATTGGAGACAATGGGAGCCAATAATCAGTCAATTATGTGGAAACTCACAGACTTTGGGCTTTCAATGAAATTTGATGCGTTGGCACCCAATGTCCATAACGTCGCACAGGGAACCATCATTTTTGTAGCACCAGAAGTATTGTCCGGTCGTCAGTATGAGACCAAACCCTCGGATGTATTCAGTTTAGGTATGACTCTAATTGTAAGTCTAATTGATATGAATAGAGAACCTCTTCCTTACCTCAAGAATATACGCAAAGGCGGATCCTGGTCAAATCAATTCCACCTCTCACGTGAAGCATTGGATTTGATCAAGAATATGTGTAGAGAAGACCCTGCGGACAGGTGGACAATACATCAGGTATTAGCCTCTCAATGGGTCACCACTTAATCAGATTTCCGCAAATAAAGCAAAAAATTAAAGTTATTTTTGAGTTTAAAATGATTTCACTTTTAATATTCAATAAACACTTCAACCTTTTATACCAGTGCTCTATAAATGAATATTTTATTAATCAAAATTGAAATTTCATAACTTTTTACACAACTACTGACTGTCAGTGAATGCTATCAACAGTGAAATGACAATCATTTTATAGGATTCGCAAAATTGTTTAAATATTTTGCAGATATTACACAAATTTTTACAACAATTTGTATAAAAATAAAATTTTAAAACATAAAACTGAAAAACATATAAATCTCTGAGAGCACAGGTATTTTGAACAACTTAAATAAAAATGATGCACCAGGGTGTGTTGGGCAGGAATGTCCAAGATGAAATCCCGGAAATGCAAGAAAACTATCAATTATTCATTCGTAGACAACACGAAGAGAATCGTAAGGCTGTTGGAGACGAGCGCCGGAGAAGGGCTATGAGAACACCCGTCCAGAGATGGAGAGAAGGAATCAGTGGTTTATTTAAACGACAAACAGTGCCCATGCCTTATGATGATACATACCAACTGCCCGGACGTCCAGCCTATGGCTATTACGCTGATTCACAAACTGGTCAATTGCATCCGCGTTATGGACCGGTAGATTGGGATCAATACTTTCCCCAATGGGGTGCTATCGGTAAGGACTATAATAAATCCTTTCTCAATGACCAACAGATAAAGTATTTTAAAGAGAAAGGCATTGACTTCATACATGTGTTGGGAACGGGTGGGTACGGAGAGGTGTGGGAAGTGAAGAGGCGAGTAAAGGGTAAACTGTTTAAACAACGGATGGCCTGTAAGGTAATGACTATTAAAAAGTTTGAAAATCGTTTCTCAGTTAGAGATGCGGTGCCGAAGCTATTGAATGACTCGGAGGTTATGAAAGGTTTAAACCATCAAAATGTTGTCAAACAGACAGATGTAATCCTACTGTCCGATGAAATAACAGGTTTTCCCTATTGTTTTGTATTTCAGTTCATGGAGTTATGCGAGGGATCCTTGGTCAATTTGCACTGGACTATACCCTCAAGGAAAATGGGTGACAGAGACGCAAAGAACTGGTTTAAAGACGCGGCCAATGGTCTAAAGTATTTGCACGACAACCACATCAGTCATATGGATATAAAACCCGACAATATTTTGTACAAATTGGACACAAATCAGACAATTGTTTACAAACTGACAGACTTTGGGCTTTCCGTCAAATTTGATGCATTGGTGCCCAATGTGATCAACAGAGCGCAGGGAACCCGAGATTTTGTAGCGCCAGAAATTGTGCCCAAACACAGGTATGAGACCAAACCCACAGATATATATAGTTTAGGTCTGACTCTAACCGTAAGTTTAATAGATATCAATTCAGAGCCCAAAACACATCTCCCGAATATACGTCTGGGTCGTCCCCACTCTGACCAGTATAGACTTGATGACAACGCTTTGGAAGTGATTGTCAATATGTGTAAAGACAATCCACAGGACAGGTGGACAATAGATCAGGTGTTGGCCTCTACTTGGGTTAACAGTTGAACCTATGTTTGCAAAGACAACATTGAATTCAAATTATTTTGTGTTAAAAACAATATTTATTTCAAAACTCAAATGAATTGGAAATTAGTTTATCATTAAATGCAAACAATTTATGAAATGTTTTATATTTTATACAAATTTGAAAGCATTTAAGGATTTAATGGATAAGTTATTAATAACTTATTATAGGAAGTCCTGTTCACTCAAGATATCATTTGATTTACAGTATATATCTATAGATCAGACATACAGTCAAACCGGGTTTTCGGACCTCAGGTGCTGACCAAGACATTGAGGGATAAAATCAAAGGTATATTTTACATTAGGGCCTATGAATCTGGGTTTAGAAATTGAAGGGATAATATCCAGGGAAGTCCAAATCAAAACAATGGACTTCGAAAACCAGGGTTCACTGTATTTGTATTTATTTTTAAAACAATGAAAATTAAAAATAATTTAAAAAAAATATAAAAAATAATAAATATTTCATTGCATTCAAAGCACAGGTATATTGCAATTGATTAAAATGATGAATCAGGGTGTCTTCGGATGGGACAGGTATGATGAGGTGCCGGAAATGCAGGATAATTATCAAATTTTTGTTCGTCAACAGCACGAAGAGAAACGTCTGGCGCTCGCAGCCGAGCGCCAGAGGAAGGCCTCGCGAACATCCACTCAGAGATTGGGCGAAGGGTTCAGAAATCTGTTTAGACCCCCACAAGAAGTGCTTCCAACATATGGTCCTGATTATCAACTTTATGGACGTCCAGCGTATGGCTATCACGTTGACACTCGGGGACAAATGTCGGAACGACACGGACCGGTAGATTGGGATCAATACTTCACTCAATGGGATACCATTGGCCAGGATTATGAGAAACCCTTACTGAATGAGGAACAGAAAAAGTTTATGGAGAAGAAAGGCATTGAATTTACACGAATGTTAGGGAAGGGTGGGTTTGGACAGGTATGGGAAGTGAAGATGAAAGTGAAGGGTAAGATATTTAAGAAACACATGGCCTGTAAGGTAATGAATATCAAAATGTTTGAGCAATATTATGCGGTTAGGGATGCGGTGCCGAAGCTCTTGAATGACTCAGAGGTTATGAAAAACCTGGAACATCGAAATATTGCTAAACAGACGGACGTTATCCTACTGTCCGATGAAATAACAGGTTTTCCCTATTGTTTCATATTTCAGTTCATGGAGTTATGCGACGGATCTCTGTATAATATGCACATGAATTTACCAGGGTTCAAAATGACTGTGAAAGATGCAAAGAATTGGTTTAGAGATGTGGCCAATGGTCTGAAGTATTTGCACGACAACCACATCAGTCATATGGATATAAAACCCCAAAATATTTTGTACAAAAATGAGTCAAAATCACAACAAATGCCTGCATTTGTGTATAAACTCACGGATTTTGGACTTTCAGTCAAATTCGATGCTTTGGCGCCCAATATAGTGACCAAACCATTGGGAACTCCTGTTTATATGGCGCCAGAGGTTATGCAGAGTCATCAGTACGAGACCAAACCCGCAGATATATACAGTTTAGGTCTGACTCTCGTCGCCAGTGTGTGTCAAATGAATACTCAGCCCAAACCACATCTCAATCGTATACTCCAAAGGGTTCCGAATCAATATGGAATTGACCAAGATTGTCTCAATTTGATTGAATGCATGTGTAGAAGCAGTCCTTCGGACAGGTGGACAATAGACCGGGTATTGGCCTCCAATTGGCTCAGGAGTTAATATATTATACAAAACAAAAGCAAATAAAAAGCAATTTTATGTTAAAAACAATAATATTTAGCATTTCTTTGGTTAAGACTTCGCTAATCAAAGGTGTCTTCAGTACTAATGAAATCATGTTTTGCTTTTATAAATAACTATTTATTTGTAATTATTTTTAAACAGAATTTGGAGTCAATAGAGCGGTATTGTTATGATCTTGATAAGTTAATATTTCTATTCACATTGATATAGGTAATAATTAAGTGAACTGCAATCTGTCCAGGGGACTTTGAGTTTAATTCATTTTTAAACAACAATTGAATATATTTTCAATTAGTTGTTAAAATAAATAACACAAAGTGAAGGATAGAGAGGACAGGTATTTGGAAATACTTGGTTAAGAATGAGCTATCAGGGTGGTTTTAGCATCAATGTACATCATGAAGAACCGGAGTTGCAACAGGGTTACCTGGATTATATTCAACAACAAAACATAGCCAAACGTCATGCTTTTGACGCCGAGCGCAGGAAAAAAGCTGAGCGAACGCCCGCACAGAAAGTAAGGGACAAATTCAGGCGCATATTTGGTGGCCAACAACCAGTGCCCATACCTGCCGACCCAAATGTACGATTACCCCCAGCGTATGGCCATTACATCGACCCAAACGATCCCATAGCAGCGTATGAACGACTTGGGCCCGTGGGTTGGGAACAACACTTCCCTGAATGGGATAACATTGGACAGGACTATGAGGAACAGTGTCTTAATGCTCAACAGAAAAAGTATTTTCAAAAGAGAGGGATTGTTTTCATAAAAAAGTTGGGAAAGGGTGGGTTTGGAGAGGTTTGGGAGGTAAAGAAGCCTATGGAAGGACAGAGAGGTAAGGAAAGACTAGCCTGCAAGGTTATGAGCATTAAGAGGTTTGAGAAAGACCACTCTGTGAGGGATGGGGTGCACAACCTTTTGTGGGAATCAGAGTTAATGAAAGAACTGAATCACAAGAATATTGTCCGACAAACAGATGTCATTGAAATACCCGACGCTATAACAGGGTTTCCCTTTTGTTTCATATTTCAGTTCATGGAGTTATGTCACGGATCTCTTAAACTACTACATATGCCAAAGCCCGGGAAGATGATGACGGAGAACGAGGCAAAGGCCTGGTTTAGAGACGCAGCCAATGGTCTGAAGTATCTGCACGACAACCACATGAGTCACTTGGATATAAAACCCGACAATATTTTGTATATAAGGCTTCAGAACTCATATTACTCTCCAATGGTCTTCAAACTGACGGACTTTGGTCTCGCCGTCAAGTTTGAGGCGCTGACACCTAATGTCCACAATATAGCTCAGGGAACCAAAGTATTTATGGCACCAGAGATTTTCACTTCTCCTCAGTACGAGACAAAACCCGCAGATATTTATAGTTTAGGTTTGACTCTGGTTTCAAGTTTATTCAAAATCAATGCCCAACCCGTCCCACACCTGCAGCGTCTTCTCAGTTGGGGTTCAAATACAAGTCTATACACTGTCCACAACCGCTGCAGAGAATTAATTGTCAATATGTGTAAAGACAATCCACAGGAAAGGTGGACAATAGATCAGGTGTTGGCCTCTCAATGGCTTAACACATAAATATATTTTTCGCAAAATAACCCAAAATTTGAAATTAAAGTGAATTTTGTTTAAACAATAATTAATAATCAATTCGTTGTATTTTGAATAACAAGGTCAGACACCCTAAGATTAAGTACAACCCATTTCTTTTACAAATTCACCCTTTGATCCCTTTCCTTGTTCACTCCCTATTTTCCAATACTATCCGTTGAGATATCCATACCTTAACTCCAATTTAAGTTATATTTAAATGAATTGATAGACGGATTCATTACTTCCAAACCATTTAATCAAACTCTTTATCACTGTATATACCAGTGCTCTATAAAATTGTCTTCAATTGCAAAATCAGATAAAATATAAATATAATGTTTGATCTAAACCTCAATACAAGAGCCAGTCTGAGGCCAAGACCTGATCAATAGTCCATCTGCTGTTTGGAGGGTCTCTACACATGTGCTCCACGAGATCGTGACAATTGAATTGAATGTTGTATTTATTGGCCAGGGTCAAATTCCAATTACGTATAAATGTTGTCAACCTTCCCCCTTCACAGTCAACCGCCAATAGACAGGCAGACAGAGTGGCGGCTAAACTGAAGATATCACAGGACTTTGTTTCGTATGCATGTCCTAAGAACTGTTCCGGTGCCATATAGGCTCGGGTGCCCTGGATCACTTGTGTCATACTGGGAGCCATTGCCTGGAATTTGAGGGAAAGACCAAAGTCTGTGAGTTTGAAGAGTTGTGTGTTATGTTTGTCCACAACTTTGTAGAGAATATTTTGGGGTTTGATATCTAAATGAGAGATATTGTTGTCGTGTAAGTACTTCAGACCCAATGAGACGTCTTTGAACCATACCTTCGCCTCGTCTTCACACATCTTCCTATCCGGGTATGTCATCACGAGATCATATAACGAGCCGTCCATTAATTCCATGAACTGGAAGAGAGCACAGTAGGGAAAACCCGTCACTTCATCGTCAATATTGATTACATCCGACTGTCGGACAATATTTGCATGAAATAAGTCTTTCATGATCTCTGACTCGTGTAAGAGTCCGGTGACCGCATCCCTTACCTTATACCGGGGTTCATACCTTTTGATTGATAACACTTTACATGCAAAATGTCGGTTCGGTCTAAGACGACTGTGTTTGCGAACCAGCCATACCTGTCCATACCCTCCTTCCCCTAACTTTTTGATAAAACTGTAATTTTTTTTCGTAAAGAATTTGATTTGCTTTGCGTTCAGAATCGGTTCATTATATTCGGTGCCGATTGTATCCCACTGTGGAAAGTACTGTTCCCAGTCTACCGGTCCGTGTCTTTCATATGGTCTGCTGGTAGTCATGTCGTATGTGTTTGGGTGATACCCATAAGCAGGTCCACCCTGTAATCTAAAGTCTGGAGCATAAGTGGGTTGGACTTGAGCTCTGCGGCCAAAGGTCTTAAAGACCTTATCTCTCACTTTCTGTGCTTTACTTCTCTGAGCCTTATTCTGTCGCTCGGCGTCCAAGAGATGTCTTTTCATTTGATTCTCTTGTCTTAAATAATTCAAATAATTTGATTGCATTACAGGCACGTGACTGTCTTGGCCACCCTGTCCATACACATAGGAAGGAGCAAATTGTCCACCGGATGCCATACCTGTACTTTAATCTTCAGATTTGATTGATTTCTAAATAAAATTACTTTTACTATAAAATAGTTTCAAAACATTTTGAAATTGATTTCATTGTTTGGAAATTAAAATAGTTTTTTAAAAAAATAGTTTATTTTAAAAACAATTTCAATACAAAAGTCAAACAAAGAGTTAGTTATCAACAGAAATGTCAATTCAATTGAAGGCAATACCAGATCCCCAAAAGGTTGAGCAAAGGTTTCTTCAAATTAAATCAAAATTAAATTTAAGACAAATTGAGACGAAATGGAAACGAAAGTCAAAGACAGGAGAGTTTGAGTTCATTGACATCAAACCATCGGAACTATCATTGAGTGCCGCTAAACAGCAAACTGTCAAATGGATTGCACCCGACATTGATGTCAATCAAATTTCTGACAAAGTGTTGGAAGCCATTGACCAGAAGAGTGCCCGAAAGCTCTATTACATCGGAAAAGGAGAGAATCGGGTATTTTGTGGTCCAGTCATTCAAATCATACCAATGTCTACCTTTGCATCCATTGCTGACGGAATTGTTTCCTATAGTGTTGTTCCACCCTTTGAGGACAAGAAATTTGTATTTGAAGGCAAGAAACAGGTGCTCTTAAAAATTGGTCCAAAGATAGGAAAAGACTTTCTTTTGATGATTGGGTCAAACGGTTGTGTTTTGTTTGAGTCCAATGCGTTTGCACTGTTATCTATGCCTGTGTTTGTTGTGGAGCCCACCGGTGAATACTATTACCTAAATCAAGGACAACGAGTTGTAAGTTTGGGTTCGGGCGGGCATTTGGTTTTATACGTCAAAGACATTCCCATATTGTTTGTCACTACAGAGTTCTCAAACAATTTGCAGCCAAAGGTTGACATCAAAAGTGAAGACAAGAAGAGCACTAAAGATATTAAATCAAAATCAGAGCCAACAATGAGTTTACAAAATAATATCAAATCTCAAGTCAAACCAGAAGTGAAAGCAAAAGGAGAGAAGTCTGTAATAGGATTCTCAAAAATACCGGTGCGAAAGCTCAAACCTGAACTACCAGTGCCTGAAAATTCAGTGAAAACGTCAGAATCAGAACAAATAGTATCTGAAAGTTTAAAGTCAGACCCCGAACCAACATTATCCGTCAGTGCAGTGCAAACTCCAGACTCGGAATCCCAACCTATTCCGGCTGCTGGTGCTGAAAGAGGTGTAGTTCAGAAGTTAAAGGAAATGGAATGCAGTTTAATTGCATTACTAGTGTTGACTGCAGTGGTCACCACAGTTGCCGTCCTCTACCACACCGGCAAATAGACAATCGTTTTATTATGTTTTCATTTCAATTCAATTTTTAACAAATAAAATGTGATTCAAATCTAATTTACAATAATTAGTGTCAATGCTATGATAATAACCCATCCCTTACGCCATTCCCTTGATTTGACAACAAATGTAGTTTTATTTTAACAACAATTGATTTCAAATAATTGTAAAAGTAATTGAAAATGGATTCAAAGGAATGTCGTATTTGTCAGACAAGTGAAGAGGAAATCACTGATCCATTGATCAGTCCTTGCGGTTGCAGAGGAAGTATTGGATTTGTACACAAAGACTGTATCATTGAATGGATCAGAACTTCTGGGGAACCGGTTTGTGGTGTCTGTAAACAGAATTATAGCATCGGATACACCAAAAGAGGACTCAGTTTTAGACTATTCCTGAAAGAGAGGAAGATTTTGGTTTTGTTTTCATTACAGATATTTGTTTCGATATTATTTGTATTGATTTCAATGAAATTATACCAAATTATGCCACAAATACGGCAAAGGATGCAAAACCAACCAAACCTTAGGAGACATTACTATACTATTTGTGTCTTATATCCAATTGAGATCACCTTATGGTTTATTTCGTGGCCTCTTTGGTATTGTCTGTTCAAACAATGGCAGAAAACTAATTTTATTGTCTCTTTTGAATCAGAAGAATAGGGTTTTGGAGAAAACCAAAGCGATTACCAAAACATGAGATTTTCAAAGGATTGACAGGATTTTGATAATTGAATACAAAATCAATTCAAATGTTTTGCAAATAAATTTAAAATATTATCAAATTTTAAGTGAATTTTAATTTTTTTGTAAATTAATTTCAATAATAAAATAATTTTTCAATATTTTTAAAAATCTTTTAAACAATTGATTGAAAAATAGTTTACAAAGTATTGACAAATCATTGATAGCTATAGACATGGAATCAAATTCTTTTGCAAATGAAGACAAATACAGACGAATAGGGCTTAAAGAAGCGATCACTGAATACCGGAGACACACTCATGCGGCACACGTACTCTTCTGGACAATAGACAATACCAGAGCTCAACATATTGTCTATGGTTTGATGCAAATGAGAAGTGACGGCAAATTTGGATTTCCCGGCGGAAAGTCTGACGAAGAATGTGTTGATGAAAGTGAAATCATTAGCGCTTTGTATAGAGAAATACGCGAAGAAATGAATTACAGGCTAACCGAAGGACAGATCACTCTCGAAGACCTACTGTTCTCTCATTATTGCCGAAAAGACGGCAAAATTTTGCACTTCTTTGCAAAACAGTTAGCATTGGATGTGTTTGAAGGCCTGGAAAACACGTACAAAAGCGCCGAATCCTTTCCCACTGAATGCGTTGGTCTCATAAGAGTCCCGTTTTCTGTAGTCAGTGAAAGCACATCTAAATCCGTCCGTCGCTTCTTCAATGGTTTCAGTCGACAGACGTTTGCAGGCAATGCCAGAAACCAATTGTTGGATTCAATCATTCATTTGAATCTAATCGCAGACAAAGACAAAGAATTTGTGAGAAATCTAATGAAAAGTTAGTTTCAATTGAATTCAAAGTTTATATAAAATCTAAAATCAGTTTATATTTGAAAACCAAAATAAAATATTTTAGAAATTTGATTATTTTTGAAACAATTCTAGGTTTACTAGACTAAAATAATCTTGATTAAAATATATTTTAATTGAGAAGTGCTTCAAGAGTAATAATATACTTTTAAATCTGGATCTTTTTATTGCAATTAATTGTTTGAGAGGTCGGATGGAAGAATAGGAGACCAAATAAAATCACATTTTGTGTATAAATGGATGAAATAAATCATAAATTGTTTTTGACATCAATTGTTATTTCTATATATAAACTAAAAATAAGTCAAAGAATGCAATCAAATGACAATAAATTTGTTTTTATTTAAGTTAGACTTAAATATATTTTATCTTTAATGAAATAAACGTTTAATTTATGGCTAAATCACATCTATTTTACTCTTATTTATTATTATTATAGTCAAGACTATTATATGTCATAAGATTGAGGTTTTTTGTATCAAATTGGTTAATAACAGGGAACGAGAGGGGAGGGGATAGGAAGTCAATCAATGAATAACTTTTAGTTTGAAAGCAATAAAATCGGAAATGAATTATCAGTTTATGCATTGATTTATAACTTATTGTTAGATTGTATTAACTTTTTATTACAAACAAATATAAAGTTATACTGAATTGAACTCAAATCGCATAAAGTATTATAAAGTGTTTAATTCATTAAAGTCTCAGTTTTGGGAAAGTAATGATTGAAACACACAATAGGATTGGTATATGAAATAAACCCTCTCTGATGTCAATTATGATTAAAATTGCAATTCAATGAAATCAATGGTAATTTGATTTCAATTTTATTCATATTTTCTGTATTTGCCGTCAAATAAATCACAAAAAATATATCATCTCTTTGTCGAGAGTTTTCTGTTTTTCATCCATTGTTTGGATTTATTTATCTCTTATTTATTCTTCTTTAGTCCGAAAACAACTTTTGTCTAAATCTAAGCCATAAAGACGTGGAAAGCAATCAATTTTAAACTTAAAACAAATCCATCAAAAAAACTGAGTATCAGTTTTGATCCAAAAAATATTTTATACTTTTATATATTCAGACAAAAACTACTTAACTGTTTGTGTTTTGTTTGAAGTTTTGTTTTTGTGAACAAATCTATCATTTATTTGATGACAACATAAGAGCAGTTAAGCACAAGAATAAACACTTTTTGTGGTCATATGTTATATAAAAAGTATAACTCAATGAATAAATTGCTAATAAATAATACGGCAAAAGGTATTATCGATAGACCTGAGCCCACACTCACTATAAATAATTGATTTAAAGTTTAGATTTTGATGAAAAATATGTTTTGACAGCAAATGAATATTGAATTTTAATTTCATGAGACATACAAAGTGTGTATTAAAATAGTTGAGATATTTTTCACTATAAATATGTTTTTAATCATTAATAAGATATGAGCTCAAATGTAAGGATGAGTTGAGGATAGGGTGAAAAATTCACGTTTGAATAGTCGATCAAATGCTAACTCATATCATAAGTTATATGCAGTACTTTTGGCTTCACTTCTGTCTAGTCGTTAGGGTTTGGGGTTTTTGATAATCAATTCTTTGGTCTCATATCAGACAATATGTGAAACTCAAAGCATATGTCTTACAGTAAGACTCTTGCTGTCCAACCATTGGACAACAAATGATGAAAAAGAGGGAAAAAATCAATCTGAAATCAAATCTTCACTTTTGGTATGAAGTCTAAACTCAGAGAGAATATAAGAGAAATGTATAACAAATATATGAATGCATTATATTTTCTCTGAATATTCAAAATGAATGCAAAAAAATTCAATTTGTTTTGTAAGCATGAAAGACCAAGGATCGATACTAAACATATAATAATATACAAAATATTGCAGTGTTTACACTCGTATACAATATTAGGTATAAATTATACTTTGATTTCAATTTTCAATCTTCTCCATGACATCAGAAGAATAATAGGAGAAACGAGAAATATATATGAATTTGAATGCAATTGTGAGAAAAAGCCGAGAAATTGTAAGAAATATAACATTTTTTGTCTACTTTTTTGTGAAGTAATAAAAAATAAGTCAATATTTTCTGTGAATATGTTTTCATTTATTGTTTGCTTTTATTTCTTTATTAGTATTTCCTCAGAACTAACACTACATTAAACAAAATACTCTGTTTTTCATTCAGTAATCTCTCAATTATATTAAAAACAATTTATTTGTTAATAAAAATTTGGCACAAATTTAAGTAAAACTGAAAATAAATTCAATGAAAGAAATGTTAGATTTTCTTCTGTAATCTGTTTTTGACCGAAAATATCGTCATTTATTATTGCAATGAAAAACAAGTCATTTATTTAACAAACTGTTGATTAAAGTCATTCATTCGCATAAAGTTCTTAAATTTTATGCATTTCATACCTTTCCTCTCATTTAACATTAGTTTGATATAAAATTTGACACAATTCTGGTGAACCCAAACCCCTGACAGGAATAACACATATTTATGAACACAAAATGTGTTCACTATTTCTCACTGGACTTTCAGTTTATTGCCTCAGAAAAGGATTTACTGACTGTCAGAGTCTCTAATATAGGCACTGGAAAGGCATAAAAGTGAGGACTGGTATGGATTTTGTAGACATATTTGTCGCCATGGATTCAATCGTGATATAAAGAATCTTTGGTTTGGAACCGATATATTGAACAATAATATGAGCTTTTGCTTCAATCATCAAATATTGCACTCATAGTGTTCACACAGTTATATGTTTGACCCAAACCTTTAAAACAAAACACAAGTTTGCCTTCAGTTTTGTTTTAGTCTTTTAGTCTTAACTGGAATTACATATAAATAAAACAAAATTATAGTAATTCTCAATAATTTTACGTTTATTTTGTTATTTGTTTTTGTTTTTAGTCTATATTTTCTGCTGTTGTGATCATTAAAGACATTTCGCTTTGTTTTCACCACTAATACTAAAATGCAATAAAAATTGCTTTTAAGACTTCAATGAAAAATATATCAAAGTTTATACAACATATCATTTGGTTTGCAATCATTTGAATAACAATTTCAATGATTCATTAATTCATTTGAATTTGTTTTAAATCATATTTCAAACCTACAGTAATTGATATTTGATTTATAGATCAGTTGAATGAATGAACAAATATTTTATATATTAATAATAACTGAAAATTAGTTTGAATTACAAGTATTTCAAAATTAGTCAAATACTCATTTAGACCATTAAGTAGTGAATTAACTGCAAAACAAATCCTCAAAATTTGTCGATCAGTGGCTTTCACTCCAATATTTGTATCAATTTTTATATTGGAGTTTATATCCAATGAAGTGTTGAGTCATTTTCAAGTATTGAATATAAGAAAGTATGAGAAATAACTCAATAAAACTATTTGTGTTATCATTCACTGCAAGAATTTCCTCAATCATTGACAGTAAAAGAAATTCAGAGCAAAAAAAAATATTCAAAGAATATGAGGGAAAAGACCAAAAGAGAGGAGAATTTGATTTCTCAGAGAAACAGTATTTTTGGCACAAAATTGAATCAATTGATGAAAAAGTATAAAACATTTGAAACTTATATTAGTTTTGTTTGAATTTCTTACGCAAAGAATCCAAACATACGTTAAAAATAAAACAATTTTATTGTTTGCAAACACAGTCTCAACAGTAATGAACATTGAATTTGTTTAGTCTTTGTCTTCAAATGGATATAAAGTTAAGATTATTTTTTCTTTTACTTGTATTCAATGTATGCCTTAAGCGCTGATTCAGACTTTTGTTTATTGATATTACTCTAGAATTACAGCACTTTCTTGAGACGAGAAAAAAGTCAGACTTTTGTCTTATATTCACAATTATTTTGATTTCTATTTCTGAGCAATCATTTCAGTACTGGTTTTGTGAAATAATGTCAACGTTTGCTATAAAGTGATGTTTTTTGGTTTGTATTGACTTACAACTGCTTGTCTAAGCATTTCCCTTCTGTCCATCTCATCCCAAACCAATCTATCCGTTACTTATTTCCCACTCTTTTGGATTAATTTCAACCACTATTTCATTGCACATACTTTTTCATGTCTTCAATCACATCACAGACTAATTGTGTTTTAACCAAAAAGTATTGAAAAACTATTATTAAAATTGATTTTTCAAATAATTATTTCCAAAAAACTATTTAATTATTCAAAAACTATTGATTTGATTTACAAATCTATTTTGTTATTGATCTCACGATATGTCTCAATATTATTGACTTTATGGACAAAAGTATAAAATATGACAAAATCTGGTCTAAAGTGAAACCCTTTGGACAACATTTAGAGCATTAAAGTCCGTAAAAAATTGCGATAAAATTTAAAAGTGCAAAAAAACGACACAATTTCTAGTCATAGGAAATAACAATTTATTTGAAAGATTGATGAATGCTTTAAGTCATCCATCAGTCTATTGATTGACTCAATAATAAAGTTTCAAAGTTTTGCTATTCATTTGAACCAAACTTTTCTGTTTAGAAGTTATGGCGAAAAAAATCGTTTAAAAATAATTTGTATTTTTATTACTAAATACAAAACAAAATATAACAAAACTATTGAATAAAATCTAAACATTAATAAAACTTTTGAATGATTTATAGTTTTTTGTTGATTTGCTCCCAAACCTAATGGAAAAGTATCTGAGACATTGTATTTTGTATGAAAATTGAGGAAACAGTAGATTTTTAGATATACTGTATATAAGATGTTATGTTTTATTTGTGCCAAATATTTGCACAATTGGTTCAAAATCAGAGTTTAAATCAATTTTATTACAGAAATTTGTACTCATTTTTCAATCCTTTTTGTTTAAAAATTGCTTTCAATTTTGTTTTATTTTTTGTATTGATATATAGTTTTTAAGGAAATAATAAAAAACAAAAACTATTGCAAAAAGACTGCAAAACTGGAGTACAAAATGGTTTCAACTCTTTGATGGACTCATCCTTTTTGTCGATCCATTCCTTCAGATCTATAATAAGCCCTAAATATAGACAAAAATCAATCTTTCATTCATTCATTGTTGAGTATTAGCTCAATATTAGCTCAATTTGAAGCCCAAATCCGATTTTCCACTATAAGATACAGCACTGGTAGGCACTGGCAGTAGTGCTGACTCTGTCTTCTTTACAACCTTTTATAAAGATTTGTGTCGTTTTTTCTTCGCACGTATTGCCACTACATTTAAGTTTAAGCCATGAGCTACCAGTGCTATATTGGACTCAATTTTTCATATGTTTTGTATCATTTGAGTTCATTTTATGCTGTGATAGTCCACTACTAGATCCCTGTGCCAGAGGTTAACAAGAAGTTAAGGATATCTTTGGATCAGTCGTTGACTACTCTTTACTACTGTTTTGAAAATCCAATAAATGATTTTGTTTTTAATCGGAAACACAAGACTTGAGTTCATTATAATCAGTGATTGTATTGAATGTCTTGAATATAATGCAAATAAAATTACATTTATTTTTAGACTTTTGTTACCATTTCTGTTAAAATTTAATCTAAAATGAGATTTAATTTGAAATTTAGATAAATATAAACATTTTGTTAATTAAATTGTTTTTATACTCATTAAGCACTCAATCCATTGATTAAAAATAAAAATCATTACAATTTATAATTGACTTCAAATCAACAATAAATTAATTTCAATTCAAATAATTATTAAAAGGATTTCAAATAATAAACATTTTGATTGCAACCAACAGTAGAGTTAGTGAAAGATCTAATGACAACCTGATCTGAGTTTTTTTCAAATAAATTAAATCCATCTAGAAAAGTGTCCATGCTTATATGTTTATCACGTCTAATAACACTAATTAGAAATAATGACAAAATTTCTGATGTGTTTTCACAACTAATCTAAAAACTCATAACTTTTTCAGAGTCAGTGAAAGTGATTTCACAGCAGAAGAGAAATAATAAAAATAAATTAAATCATAAAAAATGAAAAACAATAAAAATATTGTCTTTAAAAAAGCAAAAAATAATTTTCAAAGAAATAACAATAAAAACGAAAAAAATGAAATCTATTTTTCAATTTACTTCACGAATGCCAGTGAAATGAATTCAATATTTCATACAAGGGTTAAGTCAAAGGCGAGAGAAAAGGGGCTTAAAATTAAATGATTTTTGTTGTCCTAAGAATAAAATAAATTTTTAACTCATAATAAAATAAAATTTAATAGTATTATACCCCTTTCCCCTCAAAAGAGACCCTTTGCTTGAATGAATTTCCTCTTTCGCACAGATAGTTATGGACTTCAGGTTAAAGTCATTCTGATATTTAATTATTTATTGAGAATTGAAGGGGTATTTGAGTTATAGTAGAGTTTCTTCACTCGATTGACAATAATTGAGAGAAAATGAGATAAAAAATGAAAAATATTTTTTGCTATGAAAGAAGAAAAATATAGATTAAGTGATAGAACCGTTAGATTTCTTAACTGTTTGTTTGGGTTTAAGATTTTTGATTAAAAAAAGTGAGCACACAGTGAAAGTTGAGTCACAAAATAGGTGAACATTGCTCAGACTTCAGAGATTGTCTAATAATCTGATAACTATTTTCTTGTAATTCAGTATTTCTTTTGCCAAAAGAGGTTTGATTGAAAAAATTTCAATTATCTGTGTATTGATTGAATTGAAAGGAATTTTTCATTATATTTGATCACAAATATCAAGAATTTCTGAAGCCTTTAGACATTTATTTAATATTTCTTTTCTGTTTTTATATCAAAGTCTTAATTATAAATATGTTTTGAATTCTTGTGACAAAAATTTCAATCAAATTATACACAAAATAATAAATACTTAAGAGAACGGGGAAAATGTTTGAATACATCAATCAATTGAATGGTTTTTATCAAAGCATAATCTGATTTAATATTCAGAGCAATCGATATGAGTTGTGATTAAATTAATATCACTCACAATAACACACCGATCCTTCAAAATGAGGTCAGGTATTAATAAAATTAATTGAGAGACACACAAATTGTATTAGTTTTGAATCAGCTTGAACATATAGTGATCTTATCAGGGATTTGTATAGTTTTGCAAAATAATCAAAACATGATTTTGTTTCTCAATCACAGCCACTATTATAGCAGAAAAACAATTACAAGACTTAATACATATCCAACTCTTTATTACATCAATCAATGGTTATAGTCATCAATGGTTTCGCTGAACACTTCAATCAATTGTTTGTTTCATTTAATAAATAAGTAAATTATAAACAAAAACACATAAGTATTGCGTGTTTTAGTCCATTGGATGTGTATATTATAGTGTGTTATAAATTCTTACGGTGTCTGCCATTCAATACTTATTTCATTACTTGAAATTAGATTAATAGAGGAAAGTATTGGGCATTGAATTAATGATGTGATGGTTGTGCTCGGCTTCGGGTGCCATATATGAGTCCGTAATACAATTAGGGCTCTAATTATATATTGTTTTTGATATAATGTGATAAACATTAATAACATGGCAAAGAAGTGCACCGAAAAAATCCGATATCACTATGAGATCACTTAAATAATGATAGCATTACTAAAAAGCCTTCAAAACCTTTATTAATGTATTTTCTGTTAAATATACTTATGTTTGAAAATAATATCAAACGATATAATGATATCGATTAAAACCAAAGGCAATGAAGGAATGGATGAATAGTTTGAACAATATTTTCAGTTTGTTCTCAATTTAGCGGTCGTTTGCATACTATTCCCAAAGCCTTACAGTGTTTTGTCATTTAGTTAAACATATTATTTGATTGTCTTTCTTATGGCAAATACAAACCAAATGATGAAAGTGTTGTGTCTTTTGAGGGCTAAAACACATTTATGTCATATTGTTTTCGTAGCAAAGCTTAGATAAGCCCAGAAATAGTGCTTTTGGACAAACAGTTTGTGAGCCATCGCTTGTATGCAATGATGAGGTGAAGGCTTAGGCTATATCTGTTTGCTCTACAGTCCAATCCATTTATGCACAAAAGGACTAATAGTTTTTGTGCACAAAATTTCCATTAATGTAATGACAAATCATTATTACATTAAAATTGTTTTCAATAATTGCTATAATATTTGACCACAATTTGGGTTTGAATTAACGAAATCAGAGATCAATTAAGAGTTGATTTGTATATAATCTGAGCTAAAAATTACTAATTTTTGTGATTACTCTTTGACTCAATTTTTTGTGATGATTGGTCTCTCGGCGCTCAACCTCTCCATTCATGGCATACAAAAGATGATCACAAAAACTGTTGGCACAAAACGATAACAAGAAAAAACTCAAACACAAAGTAATAGAAGAAATGTTGGAATGAAGTGAAGATTAGAGCAAAAGAAGACAATATTTTATTACATATTGAATGACAAATAATTTTTGGGCGGACAGACAGGCATCTGATAAATAGGGATAGGGATTGGGAGTGCATTTAACAGTGCCTTCAGGTCATCATTGGGTCGATTATTTTGATTAGTAGACAACAGTGCAAACACATATACAGTGCACAGTTTGACTGCCAGTGCATATCACACCATATAATAGAGAATATTTTATGAAATAATCAATTTTAGAGTAAATATAAATATTTTGTCATTTGATTACATTATACGTCAATAAGACTCAGAAAATAATGAATTTATTTGACTTCAAAACTCAATTTGAAAAATGAATTTCAGTCACAAAAACGTTGAAATTATTTTCAATTTTCGCATATTTTCTCTGAAATTAATTTTTATTATGTATTCTCTGCACTGATTCACAAAAGCTGTATAAAAAAGGATCTATTTTTCATACAATATATGAAACAATATTGTTATTAATTTTTTTCGTCAATGATTTTGAATATATTTTATCATTAATAGTGTTATTAATTGAAAAACAGACAGACATTAAATCATAATTGAGTTTTCGCTTTCATTCAAGTAATGATTTTTCGGTTCATTCAAACCATTCATTCATTTATATTCAATGAATAGGATTTTTTCGCACAATTTTTTAGCTTCAGCTCAACATTAAGACCAATGATTAAAATTAATGGCTTTTTCATTGAAAGATAAGGTGAAAAGTGAGATAAATAACTTTAAGGGGTATATATATTGTATATTCAGTCAAAAATAATATAGAAAAACAATGAATTATTTATCAATCTTTTGCACTGATATGTAAACAATCGTTTGTAATATGAAATAAAAAAGTGGTTTACGTTTTGTAGACGAAAAATGTGTTAAAAATAGATTTTTTTTGTGAAAAAGGTCTCAAAAAATGGGAAATGTATACAAAGCTGAAGAAAAGTTTTCAATAGTCTTAAGAGAAATCCATTTTTCCTCAAAGTTTAGTATTTTTTTTCAACACTTTTAAAATTGTGTCATAAATTCAATGAGAAAAAGCAGAATATTTTTAGAAACAGTTGAAAAGATTTTGTCATTATTTTCAATGTTTTTCAATTGTCCTTCACTTCAAAAGACCTTTTGGGACGAGTTTAAAGACTTTGCTTTTTATATATGAAATACAAATAAAAAATAGTTTTGTCTATAGTTTTCCGATTCATGTCTACAGTCATTGAAAAGTTTATTTGAAAACAAAAAACGATTTCTTTGTTTTACACTCAACTGTTTGATGAAAAAAGTATTGATTTAAAAGAAATTATTCAATATTTTTGTATAAATAGTAACCAATAAACAGTAAAAACAAAACAAAAAAAACAACAACAAAATCAATGGCTTTAATAACAAATAGTTTTTTGAATTATGAGATTTTAATCAATACTTCTTGTGATAAATGGACACAAAATTCAATTTATAAAATGTTCATTAAATTTAAACTTTCACTGAATATACTGTATATATAGTTATCATCAAAGATGTGGTAATATATCCAAGAATTTGAATAAAAAATATTTTTTCAAAAGATTTTGAAAATAATTTTTTTCCTCTCCTTTAACCGAAAAAAATGAATTTTATATCGATTTTTATATTCAATTCATTTCTCTGTTCATAAAAAATGCATTTTTCAAAAGATAAATATATGTCTTGTGATGAGAGGACGGGTAACTGAAATGAGTTTCTAATTTTAATAATTGATTTTTATTAATATTCAAATGTAAAACCCCTTATAAGGCCTAAAAACACACCTTAAATAATGTGCAATAACAGGGAAACAGTACATAAACATTAGGACAGGCAGAGCCAACCATTTCATTAACTACGGGTTTAACAGTAAATCATAATTACATTTGATATTTGCTTTAATATTATTATTGCATCAAAAATTCATGTTTTACTTAACATTTAAAAAATTAATTTTAATATTTAAGTAGACTTTCCGCTAATATAAGCGTTTGATTTGATTTTAATCCAAATTTTCATTAAATCTCATACAATATTAATATCACTTCTCATTCAATATGTTTTTAGCCATTGGATGGGAGGATGAGATAACTCTTCATCCGTCACATGCCCTGTGAATATGGACTGTCGTCTCTGTCATCATAATGAATGACAGAGAATAAATAATTATAGTAAGCACTCGAATGGTTTGAATTGCAATGCATTCCACAATATTATTCTTGTGATGAATATCTTCAGGACATTCAGTGCAGGCTATAGTGTGTTATGGTTTGTGGTCTTCACTAATACTTTGGAGGATTGAGAGTCATATTCATTGGAAAAATAAAAATAATCCCAAAATTTTTATTATTCATTGAATTTCTCAATGATTTAGAGAAACAGAAAATCAGATTTGAAATCAAAATCACATACTTTTATAATACAATAATTATTCATAATATATCTATAGATAAACAAATTTTTGTTGATTTAATTAATTTAATTAATGATTGCTTTAATTGAATATATTTTTCATCTGAAAAATAAATAGTTAGTCATTAAAGTGAATATTAGTTTTCACTCACTTTTACTATAATTTATAAAAATTTATTATTTTTATAATAAAAATATAATTCAATTATAATAAACATATTCTTTGCTAAAGTTAAATGACTTATAAACTAAACTACACTGAAGTGAAAAGTGCACTGATTTTTAGGCCATTCCCCAGAATTATGAAAATTGATGTGTTGTCCACAAAAATTATTTCATTAGTTTGCAAATTGATATTTTAAAAACTGTGCCCTAAATTAAGTCATCAATTGTTTGGCATTATTATTAAATTTCTTGCAAAACAGAGTCACAGATATATAGTGAGAGGAAAGGACTGACTATTTGTACGGTTCAGTGAAATATTGTACACTTAATCATAAAAAGCCTAACGAAAGGGGAAAATAGATGAACAGTTAAAAAGTTTTCTGGGATTCACATCAATCGATGCATTAGTTTTGTTCAACCATTTGACTGCAAAGTCTCCCAAATTAGCTTCAATTTCCTTTTCAGTGCATTAAATCATATTATCTTTTATTTTATTTGTTTAGTGAAAAAATACATTTCATATGATATGTGGAGAAGAAATCACATCCAAAATGAATCGATACTTACGTTAGAGTTCAGTTCAGTTCAGCACTTGTGGTATAGGAGTGGAGAAGAAGAATAACTTATTGTTCAATAATTTGTACTAAAATTTTGAGTCAATATTGAAAAGAAAAACATTAATAAAAGTTAATTAAAGTTTTGCCAAAAATATAATGCATTTAATAGTTAATAGTTTTTATATATATTTATATCTTGTGATGGGTTTTGGGTTTTTATTTAATTAAATTAAGTCAACCTAAAGTTTTTTTTGTGTTTTGTGCACTCAATGCAAACACCACTTCAGACCAAACACTTTTGCTAATATACATAAAGTCAATATTTACGTGACCGCACCGTCACTCCAAAACTTTCTCACACTTTAGGCCTAACTTTTATGCACTGAAAGTGTTATATTTAGTCAATTAATTTCCAACACATTGGGCGCTCATATCCAACACTAAACACACTTCACTTGAATTACATTAAATATATATTTTCCCTACTTTTCACTCAATATTCTGTGCATTAATCTCAAGAATATTCATGAGATAGAGATAGAAAACGATATGAAGAGTGAAAGTAAAATCTATAAAAAACAATATATACTTTTGTATGAATACAGTTAAGCATTCAATAGACAGTTATTGGTCACCGGAATAGTAGTATTGACTTTGGTTTGCAATTTCCACTCAAAACTCAGAGCCTATCGTATTATTATAAAATTGAAAACACAGGAGAAGTGTTTGAAAATAAAATATTTATTTACATTTTGACACATAATTTAATTCTGTCTTTCAATTCATAAGTAGATTCACTGAAAATGCTTGACATTTGATATTTAGGTGAGTGTCGTGTGTGTCAAGACATTTGTCATATATTCAGGAGCTATGGCTCAGGGATTGGGATTCAGTGCTCTTTTCGACCCAAAAATCTATTCCATTAATAGCTTTATATAATAATAGTATTAAACACTTTGTGTTTGTGTGAAGAGAATCTGGTGTTTGTATCATAACTATGGACCACATAATTGATTTTGACGTCTTCAATGTCTATGCCCTTATAGAGAGCATAGAGCACAAGCAGATTTCGTCTTCCCTTTGATCTGCGTTTTGCCGTTCAACTGAAATTCAATTAATTTCTTGTTTTGTTGCCATTATTTTGATTATTTATATTTGTTTAGTATTCTCTGTTCAATCAATGCTTTAACATTACAATAGACTATAAGACTTTCCCATTTCCTCACCCATTCCCTCACCCATTCCCTCCCCCGTCATCTTATACTTCAACAAATTTATTTGGTTTTTACTTCAATAAAAAATGAGAAAACAACTGAAAATAAAGATTTTTTGTATTTTTTTCGTCCAATATATTAGATATAAAGAAATTATCAAATAATACATAAGTGAAGTGAAGATCGACTTTAATCTAACGTTTAGTTTATGTGACATCTGCTCTGAGCAGAGATTGTAAGACTTAGTCTGCCGTTAAATTAATAACTTATAGATATCTAAATATATTCCCAAATATACCAAAACAGAGAGCACTGGGAGCAACAAAAAAATATTATCATTTAAGTCAGTGCTCATCTTATTTAGCTCTTTGTTCCCCCATTTAACCCAGAGTTAAGATTTACTCTCACTATCAGTAATGTGTTATTCGCATCCAATATAGAGAAATAGGATTGAATACAGTCTTAACTCCAGACCTGCCAGTGCTCTAACTGTGCCCTAACGTAAAAATGTATGGAAAAGAGAGATATTTTTCCATTTCTTCAAAATTTTCTTCTTTTCATAACTTTATATAAATATATGCATTGAATGAGAGTTTATGAGAGAAAAAGATTTTTTATTGATTTTTCTTATTCTGCGCTCAATTTATACTCAAATATTGAAATATAGTTTCAATTGAGAGTGAAATCTAAGAAAAAAAACATTTTTCAACTAATTTTTGATCATTTTTTTGCCTAAAATATAAGATCTGAGACTTTTATACACTTTCATACACTAGTCGTCAATAAATATTTTGTACAAAAGTGAGTGCATGAATGAATCAGATATAGCTTTTGGCCAAACAGTATATCTGAGCCCAAAATAAATAGTGAGTTAAATATATTTCTGGCTCTTATTCTCTATCGAAACACAACTATGCCTTTGGTATAACTGTGCGCTAAGACTGATCGCAAACTATAGACCTGGTGTTAAGTCCAAGTATATCATTGATAAGAATCAGTCACAAGAATATAGTGTCTCTCAATGTCTGACAATTTGTGAGAAGCAATCGTTCAGATTCTTGTAGTTTTAGAGCACAGTTATGTTGGACTGGCATAGCATTAGGCGTCAAAAGAGCGCATGAATTTATATTTTTTCATTGTTCAGTTAACCCATGCTTTACCGACTATAAGGCACTCTCTCTTTCCAACTGAACTGTAAGGCTCAGACTGTATGTCCAATGCATTGGTATGGCATTTGGTGTTTGTTATGTCTCAGATATATAACTGAAAGCGTGATTCCTTCACAAACATTCAGAATCCAGGGTTCAGTTGTGGAACTGCTTATACACAGCAATCCCTTTCATCTCATCTGAATCTAATGTATGACACAATCCGAGAGTAAAAACTGATTACATAAACAACATTAGAGTTGTGTTGAAGTGATTGTCATCTCTTCTTTGGGCTCATATTCTCTGTAAGTATTAAACTCTGGACTAAATATTGCAATATATTTGTTGTAATTATAAATATTTAGCGAAAGTTTGTGATTGTTTTTATACAACATTTTTATTACTTGTCCTCTCTTTAAGGAAAAGTAATTTATTGCCAAATATTTCATATATTTTTATGCCTTTAGTTATAAATAATTTTTACTTTTTCTTCTTTCTTATTGTGCTTTCTTTGCTGTCCATTATTTATTGACATAAAAACTATATATGTTTTAGACATACTGTGCCTCCAGTTATGGACCCTTAGAAATAGCTGCCTGTCCACTAAAGGGGTTAATATTTAGTACTTTCTCTTATTTATTCAGAATATTCTTCACTTGTTTTGAAAGTTTGTTAAAATTTGTTATTCATTTCCGAGTTATCCATAAATTGTATGTTTTTATAAATTATTCACAAAAGCATTGAATGTTTCACAAAATTGAGCGAAAAATCAAAATTAATTATCAATTAATTAAATCTCTATTTATTTCCTTATATTAATAGCCATTCAAACAGTTTTTATCTCATTTTGTATTCAAGATTAAAGTCAGTAATAAAAAGCAAATGTTATGTAATTGTGATTTGAATTTTGATTCAACGCTATGTTTGCATTCAATTCATGTGTTATTTTCAGTAATTAATAAATAATTAATTAATAAATAAATACTTAATGTATGAATGCATGAGATTTGCGGCGTCGATGGGTTTGGTAGTAGTTATGATCATCTTATATATGAATTTCAATCCAAAACACAAACAGAGTTAATATGAAAAGCAGTGAATTGTATAATACATTGTATTTACTCAATATATCTGCGGTAATGACCAATAAAATTGCGTGTCATATATATCTACCATTCCTTACTATCATTGCTATAAAACCCAATTTAATTTATTTATTGATATATTTATACATTAGATTAAAATAAATAAACTATTATATACATGACTACATTCTCAAGCATAGCTTTAAATTGTCTTATTTTTTACCCAACATTCCCCTCATTACACCCATAGTCTTGGCCTATAATCTCAAAGTGAAGACATTAATCAAATCAATCGCATAAATAAAAATAATCTCTTTTTTTGTTGTGAATTGAAATTAAAGTAATATTTTTAGTATGAAATTCAACTTTAATTTTAATCCATTAGAGAATATATTTTCCAATTTATTTGATGTGAAATTATTTTTTGCTTTTACTTTAACTCCAGTGACAGTCAGTGAGAGAAAGCGAGAGAGGGATCGGGAGAGAGAAAGAGACAGCAAATCCAAAAAGACTACAGAATTAAAGGAATTGAAGGAAAAAATTGACTCAAATTTCGGTTAATGTTTGAAATTGGAAATCGTGTGAAACTAACTATCATTTAAGACATTTAACAAATTGAAAGAAACACAAGATTTTTGTACTTATTTTCACTCAGACTCTGAGAGAATAGAGACTAAAGACTAGAGTATTAAACGAAAAATACTTTTTATATTACAATCTTCTTGTGATGAAGAGAGTGAGAAGACATGAAGAAAGTGTTCAGAAATTAGGTTTGCATTGCATTGTGTGAGAGACTGAGAGAAAAATTGTCTTTTTTATGATTGCTGTGCTATTATTGCAACAGTTGTCGCGTTGTCGCACATTATTGTACATTATTTTAATGATTGTAAGTTTCAGTCAAAAAAACTAATAGTGAACGACAGCACAGGCAGTGTTGGCTGATGTGTGTGTATACGAAGACATATAAGTGCTGGTGAAGAACAGATAGATTGTTGAGGGCATCACAAATCGTGACCACAAATGACATCTCAAGCAGAAGCTGTTCATTACCTCCTATTTTGTGCACAGCTTTCGACTTAATTAAAAGCCGAAGAAAGCACATAAATAATCTGCTATTCATTGGCCTCGAAGAAAGGCACCGACATATTAGAAACGTCTGGTGCTCTGCTGTAACACAAGAACAATGTTATTAATAATTTTTAATTCACTTCAAAAAACATTTTTGTTGATAATAATAATTACTTTGATTATCGGTAAGTGATTTCATAAATACAAAGATTTTATCAATTTTTCTGATGTTTTTGATTGTCTTTTAAATAACAAAAAGTGTTTCCAAAACACAAAAACTATTATTCATTTTCAGACAATTATTTTTAGTCTGTCTTTCAATTCACTTCATATCTTATGTTTTGAATTACATTATTATACTTTTGCTTATATCCCATCCCTTTCTTAGCGTAAATTCAGTGCTATTTTCACAATAATAGCAAACTTTCAGTTATTCTTTGCCCTCGACTATGATAGCACTGGTATAAAAAATGAACTGTCAGTACAATTCTCATTGATTTTCATGTTAGCAATCATTTGTCATTTTTAGTTATCGGAAGAGATTCACATAAATTAATATCGATAGCAATTGAATCAAAAAAATTTTATTACTCATAAACTCTTTTGATGCCATTCCAGCCCTTCCTCTTAGAAATACTTTACATTTCATTGAGAAATAAATCCAATAATAAATGAACAAAAAATTTCAAGTGATTTCAATAGTGATGTCCACTCGCTGTGAATCTTATTGATGTTTAATATACACAGTATTATAACATAAAATATCATCCAATATATTAAGATCTTTGCATTTATACAGAGCTCTGTACAGAGCACTGGCATATATTAATAGTTAAGACCGCATTTGGAAGCTTTGTAACGAATTAACCCTGTTAAAGAATAAAACCCTAGATTTTTGTAAGAAATCAAACTTAACAATACATGAAAAACGTTTAATATAATATATAAGAAAAGAGGAACAAGTTCAAATCCAGTACAGCAAAACATCGTTAGTTTTAACAAAATATCAAAACCAAAATCCCTTTCCTATAGACGTAATGTTAAAACTATGGATAGCTTTAACAACGGTTTCTTTAACTTATGGTTAATTTTAAGTAATTTTTAAAACCAATATAAAAGACAATCCAAATCCAATATATATGACAATTAATAGTTTTAACAAAACAACAATTTATAGAAACAAAATTTGTTTTAAATTATTTTATCAAAATCTAATCTATCAAAATTAATTTTATTGATATCTAATTTATTGAAATATAAATTCTCAAAATTTGATGAATTGTCCTTACATAAAACTAGATTTTGATAATTTGTATATCGATATATTGTGTTTTGACAAATAGACTTACTATCAATACATTTAACAAATGCATAATTTTAACCAATTGTATAAAACCCATTTTGTTAAAATTAATGATTGTTTGCTGTATCTAAATTTTAACACACCTATTTGTAAACATTAAATATGTTTTGTTTTTATTGGAAATACTCTGTTTATAACACTTAGAAATGAGTATTCATTAATATAATGACATGTTAATGCAAGGTGAATTATTTCTTTTTATTGAACTTTATTATAAGGGCTACTAAATATGTGAAAAATGTAACTTTATATACATATATTCATGTATCTAGTCTTATCCTGATAAAATGCGGCAAGTTTAACAAAGGCTCCAAAATACGTTCCTAATTAATGACTTATTTTTATCGATATTTAAGTCCATACAAAACAGATGTGTAAGGTGTTTGAACTCTATCATCCAATTGATATTATATGACCCAGTCCAGTGTAACTATACAGAGTATATGTATTTATATTTTATTAACAACAGCAATTAAGAAGAAAAATTTGAAAATTCTCCCTGGAATCTAAAAATCAGTTTAAAGTGTATCTTGGACAAAATTTAAAATAGTTACCGCCATATGATGCAAAATGAGCTAGCTTCCTCAATATCGAATAAATGTGAATGATTCAATTTATATTTGTTTATTAATTTAAGAACAAATAAATACAGAAATCATTGAAACAATAATATTTTTAATTATTTTTAAATAACATATTATTTTATAATTTATATAAATAATAGATTAAAATAAATTTATTATTAGAAAATAATTTGACCCATCATCAAATGCTTATAATGGCAAATAATAAACAGTGATTTCAAAATATGCTGCAAATGTTATACAATTTTAATCATGAAATTCAAGAAATATTATTTAATAATAAGAAATAATATATAATTTTATAATAAAATTCAATTGAGATTATTTAAAATGAGGAAATAGTTGACCCCGGCTATATATAGGTATTGATAAAATTCCCAATTATTCATTGGAAAC